>PNEQ01068547.1:0-13518 GCA_003012365.1 Medauroidea extradentata | reverse complement strand
CTCCCCCATAATTAACTGAACCTAACACCCCCTCATAATTAACTGAGCCTAACACCCCCCGATAATTAACAGAACCGAACACCCCCCATAATTAACTGAACCTAACACTCTCCCATAATTAACTGTACCAGTGAGAATAACGTTTCTGCGACAAAATATTCTGGTAATTTTTGCGTGAAACCTTAATACGCTGAGTGTTAAAGACATTCAATCACTGTCCGTAAAGAAGAGTTGCAGATGTGCTGATGAGTCATTGAAACAAGAATGTGCAAAAAACTTTTCGCAAAAATCAGTGATTCCAGGAATGAAGACGTGATACTTACTTTGTAGATGTACCCAGGTTTACATTAGTTACGCGATACTTATTTACAGTTTTTTTACTTTAACAAAGAAAATTCAAACGACACCCTGTTGTGATGAGAAAATTATTTGTATAGTTACAAACACTTTTTTTTTGTAAAACAATTTCGTTTTACAAAAGATCGATCTGAAAACTGGAAAACAGCGTGCGAAGTTCTTACAATGTGGAACATGTATTGTTAGGGATCGGAAGTTTTCGCAAAAATAATTTTGTACCAGGCTGTTTCTACTTCGTGGTTATCGTCTGCCGGTATTCGTGCAGAGTCGTCTTGCATTTGACTGTGCCAATGAGAGCAAGGTTAACTGCGTCACCACACGCTTGTGATTTGCGGATAAAACCCAAAGACGACGGAAGAAAAAAAACATCCAATCACTGATCACGTAGCTGAGCAGGAGGTCTATACGTTAGGCATTGAGACAAAATTATGCAAATGTATTTTCGCAAAAACTTCCAGTCCCTATGTATCGTGTCTGAATAGATTATGTTGACTCTTTTTTTTAGTATAGATAGATTGTCATTTGACCGACTCTACTGAGATTTAGCCTACTATCAGCGAGGAAGCGTGGATGTGTTCCAAAAAGAATCAATGATTATTAGGGACCCCTAATTTTCGTGAAAAGAATTTTGCCCCACTTTGTTTCAGTGACTTATGTGCACATCTGCAACGCTGCTTCATAATTTGTGATTGGACATCTTAGCTCTGACGAGTCTTGGGGTTTTACTGGCAAATCACAGACTAGTGAAGCTGTAGTAACGTTATTGTGATTGGCAAAGTCAGATGACAGACACTACTTCACAAAAACACGCTGCCAATAACCATAAAGTAGAACTGCAGATGTACACGTATGTCACTGAAACAAAGTGGGGCAAAATTCTTTTCGCGAACATTAGGGGTCTCTAATGATTATACAATACTCTGAGTTGTTGTGTGGAAGCCTTAGACTAGCAGAGGCCGTTACACTCTCCAGACAGTAGGGTTCAAGAGAAGAGGAAAGAATTCTCCAAGGACATGACCTCTGTACCAGGAAAATACAGGTTGAATCCTTCAGCTATGTTAATGCCACATGCTCAGTGAGTATACCTTGTAATTGGCCACTGTGAAATAATTTACGTATTTGACGGCTTTATATGCGAGTCGTCAGTGTACCATGGAAATTTTAATTATTGGCCAACAGCGTTCCCTACTGCAAGCCACGACACTGCCTGTTAATGCAAGACGTATAGGAAGAGAAAAAGAGTTTGCAGTCCAGCCAGCAATCAGAACATAGCATGAAAGTTTCAGGTGTCTGTTAACACCGCTTCCCTCCATATGCGACTATACCTCCCTACTGCTTTCAGTTTATATACATGCGCAGTATTGTTGCACTGAAAAAAATACTTATTAGTCACTGCAAAATATTTTGTTAAAATTAACCTTACCAAATTTTTTTGTAGTGGTTACAAAATTTTTTTGTAGTCACTGCGAAAATTTATTGGGGACAGCAAAATTTTTTTGTGGTCACTACAAAACAATTTGGTATGGTCCATTTTAACTAAATATATTGCAGTGACTAATAAGTATATTTTTCGGTGTGATAAGGTAGGCGATATTACTAGATTAAAAATATTCTATGTTTAACATATTCCGCAAGTCTTACTTCCATATTATTTCTTATTGTTCAGCCGTGCGATACCTTTCAGAATGTAGTTTGCGATGAACAAAATAAAAAATTCTGTGAACAACACTTCTGAGTTGAGATATGAAAATTCGCGTTATTTTCTGACATTTGACTAGACTCCAAGTGACTATAGGCTCGTTCGACGTCTCCCGCTGGCCGATATTGTCGTGACTTGCCAGTGGAAAATACTTACACGGTAGAGACGCAACACACGTAAATTACAACATATAAAATTTCGTGGCCAATTGAATCGCAGATCAGGTTCTGTTATGTATAGGAAAGTGAAGTTTCGTCCGCTACAAAATGATAACGCAAATTTTGCATGTCTCTGCTTATGATGACTTTTCCATAACTGCACACATTTCAAAGTATAGCTGTGATTTAAATAAGGGAAGTCTTCCTAATTTTGCCCACCTATTTTTTGGAGGAGCTTGCTAAAAATGTTTTACACTTAAATATTGAAATGTGTATGCAAAATGTATATATAGATCCTTTCTGTAACTGTACAGTAACGAAAACCTACATTTGTTAAAAAATATGTATAGAAAAATGTTAATATACATGAAATTACATTTTGCAGCTCTGAACGAAAGTGGTCCTAATTTCGCCCACCAATTAAAATATAGTGAAAATTATAATAAAACACGCCCATAACATACGATAACATGAAGCTGTAAGCTGTAATATATATATATATATAAAGACTTTTCGGAGAGAAAACATTTAAAACATTTTTTTATTGAACAAATACCTGAACAGTTTTTGAAGTAATTTCTAGTCATTAAGGCAAATAGCACAAATAAACTTTGAATCAGTTCCAAATTACTAGCATGATGTTCGTGGTACCTTGAAAAACAAAAAATTTTTTGACATGTTTACATTAAAAAAAAAACATTAACTACTTTTTAAAGTAATTTATTGCCACTAAGACAAATAGCACTACACAATTTGGATCATCTCCAGCTGTCTGAAAAATGTTCGTGGCACCATGAATAAACATTTTTAGAGGAAATTATTCAACAAAGAGAAAAAGTACATTTTTGCATTGAACTAAACAGTATGAAAAACGTATTTAAGTAACTCTTCAGCAGCTCTTATTTATGGGGAAAAGCAGTCACCAAAAAAGCAGACGCTTTTCGGGAACATTTAAATGTACTTGGCTGCTGAAAAACAAGAACAGGGTTGATGTATGATGGAGTCGTGACTGAGGAATGTGGCATTGTTATGTTGGAATCCTTTGTACCGTGATATTTAAGTCTTGTACCGTGATATTTAAGTCGACACTAAATTTTAACTATCATGTAACATTTTTTATAGATAATTCTTTTAAAAATTGAGACAATCTGCTAATTTCATCCATGTTCTATATTACACGTATGTTCCTAATTTCGTACAC
Organism: Medauroidea extradentata; assembly: GCA_003012365.1. Lineage (NCBI taxonomy): Eukaryota > Metazoa > Arthropoda > Insecta > Phasmatodea > Phasmatidae > Medauroidea > Medauroidea extradentata. The sequence continues at coordinate 10,103 of PNEQ01068547.1, read as the reverse complement.
ATTCCCTATTTCGCCTATGGGCGGAAAATGGCACACGTATATGGGCAGAATTAGAAACCATTTTGTAGCTCAAACATTGTTGCTACTGTACATAGACCCGGTCGCTGTTTTAATTTCAAAAGCACCTCACTAAGAATCATGCTTGTTAACAACCATGCTGTATTATTTCACAAAATATTTCTACATACCTTCTCTGGTTTTAAAGTACAATTCAGATGACCACACAAAAACTCTCTGCTCTCAAAAATATATATAAAAAAATTACTTCTTAAACACGACGCGACTTGTCACTTAGGCGGCAATGCTGGCCACTGCAGGCACGCGGAGCCTTCGCTTCTTCCTGTCGTGGACATAGAGCAGCACCTCCTTGCATTTTGTTACGAACATGGGCGAAATTAGGGGAACGTCCCTTACAAACTATAAAAATACCTGATCATTAACTATGATAGAAACATGCTAGAAAGTTAAACGTCTGTAAAGATTACCTATTATTTAAAACACAGCCACATTCAAAATTTTCACAACTAGAGGAAAAAAAATATTATATGGATACGTGTCAGAATACACACCGTTTCTGTTCTACATGTACACAGGGCGTAGCCTACTGTGCATAGCATACGGGCAGGATCATGTTTGCGTGGAATACCATCGCAGTTAATGTTATCATCTACATACTAGACGAGTCGTACTCAATTTGACAGTACGCACGTTGTCCGATGAGCCAGACCTCACGCTGTGCACTGTACGTAATGTGATCTGTAGTGCAGAAACTGTGTGTTTTCGGACCTATGTTTACATAACAATTTTTGTTCCTCTAGACGACAGGAATGTTCTCTCGAATAATTTGCAACTCCTGTATGCACATAGTAAAAAAATATTTGCAGTACAATCATAGAAATATATAGGAACGTTAAGAAAGCAGATATGATAAAATTGTTTCCCATACATCAATGATGCCGGTCCATATATATATTTAGGAAACATTCACCTGTATACTGAAGTTACCAGACTTGTAAATTAACAATGCGTACAATTGGCTGTATTTACGAACTCAAGCATGGTAAGCTTCCATTACAGCGAATGGGTTAAAAACTTCCAATAATATTAAGAAAGTTATTTTATAGAGTGTGGTAACTCAGGGGAGCTGCAGCACTTATGGAATTTTAAAATTGTAGTGTTTGAATAAATGTGCAAAACGTTATATGCCTATGTTACGAATGGATACTATTTTCGTTGGTCATTAGTCTAAGTCAGTAACGAGCTATGAGTTAATTTTTTGAAAATTAAGTAATTAATAACGTAAAAAAAAAGCCTACATGACTGGCATCTACCCCTAGCTGACATCTTCCCTCAAGTTCGGTAATGTCGTATACAAAAATATGTTTTGCGATTTGATGCCAATTAGGTTTTATTTAGGCCTACATATCCCAGACAGTTAAAACGCATGCCATGGTATAAGATTCTGGAATAAAAGAAACGTGTTGGCGAAATTGAAGCTGAAAGCAGTTTTAAAAAATTAAATTAAGGACTAAGTGTTCAAACATCCGTTAAATATAGGTATGCAGTACGTGTAATCTACACATTTTTAGTTGATTTTGTAATCTCGAATTTTACGCCTCTATTTTCCGTATCTGTTAAAGTAAATGTTCTTAAAGACCAAAAATTAAAAAAGTCTGCGTTAAAATTCACTGAATATATTATTCAAAACACGACTGTTAACTACATAATATAAAGGCCTGGTATGTTTGTATGTAAACTTGCATAAACACGAATTACTAAACCTCCTAGTTATGTTTTGCGTTTGTTGCAGAATTGCTGTATAAGAACACTTAGGCTTATGCAGTAATATTATAATAGAATACATTACACTATTACATTTTACAGTAAATATTAACGCGTGAGTCCAAAACTTTTAAACTCGAAATATTCAGTGCCTAACAAAGTACCACACCATCGCAGAAATCCTCAAAAAAGGCCAGAATGCACAAGCACATTTAGGAAAAGCAAACATGAGCAAATTATTTCATCTTACCATATAAACAATGCTTCAGTAGCCAAATATACATTCTGTGGCCTTCAACGTAGGTGATACTTTGTTAGAGCCGCTGATTTATGGCGAAAAGAATTTCGCACCAACTTTCTTCAATACCTTATATGCACAACTGCAGTTCCGCTTTATGGTCAGTGATTGAATGTTTTTAAATCTCAGAATTTTTGAGATTAACCCACAAATGACCGACGTGAGTTGTCGCAGTGACTAGCACAGTCATATGAGTGATGCCTGTGAACAAAAACACACTGCCAATAACCATGACGCAAAGATTCAGAAGAGGTAAGCTACACTTACATTGGTGCAACATTAGTTTAGTAAAAAGTCAGTAGTTCTATGCACTGTTGAACTCAAAGAGATTTCGATTCCACAGTTGCTCGAATAATACCTTGAAGTTCATGGGCAATGAGGTAGGATGGTTGCTTGATTGAAACCATGTTCTTTCCTCTTCCTGTTCCAGACTCTCTGAGTCTATAATGACGTCGCTGTCCATATGACGTTAAACCCAAGTCCTCGCCTTATTGTTAGCAAGCTAAAAGACACATGTTATTGATTACTAGAGGCATTCTTAAAACGTAGCCTACTAGAGCTAACAACGTGGAGTTGGGACCGAATGTTTTGGGAAAAAAACTTTTGCATCTCTTGGTTTGAATGCTTTGCGTGCAAATTTGCATTAGTTGTGTATTTGTGCAGAGTCGTCTTTCCTTACACTGTGCCAATCAGAACAAGGTTAACTGCGACACCACATCTCTATGATATGCGGATAGAACCTTATGAGAATGGGAGTTTAAAACACCCAATCACTGACCACGAAACAGAGCTACAGACGTATATGTACGTCACTGAAACAAGTTGAAACTTCTTGTCCCAACCTATGGTTTCTCAATTACGTAACAAGAATGCACTCTATTCAGGAATTAGTCGGGCTATGGCCGAATGCACGCAATCAATTTGCTTGGCACACTTTTCGAAGTAAGGAAACTAACCTGGTTTCATTTTTAAACTACTCTAGTTAAGGCCATGAACCATTTTTCATCCTAGACGAGAGCAGATATCAAATAAGTGTTGTACTGTTTTGTTAAAATCTGCATTTAGTGTGTTAACTAATTATTTCAAGACAGAATACACAATGGTTTCAGCTAAATATGCAATTAAAGACTTCCAATTAATACGCTTATTAGCCAAATCTATGTAATATGTTGTCTATAAAATTAGACCACATACTTAAAACCATTTTCAATAAAAATGTGCACGAGTTTTTGAATATCTGCTGTCGTTTAACGATAAAAAGTAATTATTGTGAAAACAGCAAGTAAATTCTTGGCTAACCTCGGGACTTGTCGTGTACATTATTGGTGGGACAGTGGTCTCATAGATCAAATGTTCAAAGTGGACGAGTTAGTAAGGGTACTTAAGGTTATAACGAAACTGGGAATGACGCCAGCTGGGGTGAGTGCGCTCCACCACACAAGAGCCTTCTCGCGGCTAGTACATTCTTGCCAGGAGTGGTCGAGGAGGATAGATAAAATATGCCTACACGTCGCAGTAGCTCTTCGATGCTCGAGACCCGTAAAACTCCAGCCAGATGATACAGTAGATCAAAAACTCGTAGTCACGTTCAAGCGGTGTTCCGTTGCCTGCATCGATGCGCCAACGTGCAAGCCCGAACGACTTATGTTCCGATTCTCCGTAAGTGTTCGTATGCGTCGAAGGTTACTTAATAATTCTTAACGAAATACCAAACAACGCAGACATAGTCTCATTCAACTGCATATTGATGTATATGCCACACCACGTATCTCTAAATCACATATTTTTAAGTATAAAAAGCGAATATACTATATTTCCAATGACACGGGTTTCTCATTGTTAAAATATTTATATTCCATCATGTATGGCATATTTTAGTTGTACGATAGCATTTTTTTTATACACAATGGGGCAACATTGCAATGTAGTTAGGCCCCTATTGCGCTCCACAGATACCTTACGTACCTACATTTTATGGGTGCATGTTAAAATCTTTAGCAGTCCAAACATGAGTCTACGTACGTACATACATAAAATGATACCCGAACGTCCAGTTTATTAGGGGATTGCCATGATGTGTTTGATTCTGGACACCTTTGTGTGTGTGTGTGTGTGTATATATATATATATATATATATATATATATATATATATATATATATATATCACTAAAACTGTACCTACACGATGCAATATTTCTTCATTTTGTATGAGATTTTTCATACTTACTTTTATGGTATAATATCAAAACAAAGTTTTATAAAATAATTCCCTCAAATAATTCGCGGCAAGTTCTCTCCTTGCAGGAGAATGGTTTTGTGTTGCAAGAACTTTTGAATACCTGTGCTATTTCTGCTTCCTCGTATGTCGTATGTACTGTGAATTAAAACGCGTATTGACGTCTGTTACATGACTCGCCAAATTCTTCTTCGCACAGCTCAAATGTGTAGTTGTCACATCGTGTAAGTTGAATTTTGTAGATTAGTAGAACCTTTCTTACATAACATTTGATAGTGCGAGAAGAGGTATTTGCGAAGTAATATATGATTGTGAGGTTGGAGGAACTTCCTCCAACCTCACAATCATATATTATTTCGCAAAAAAGAGGCAATGTCGCAGAACGCAGAGAAGAGGTGTGATTTTTTTTTCAGCTGTGGTAAGTTCCATGTAGTGACATGTATGGCTGCCCAATGCAGGATAGCTGAAGCGAGGTAGAAGGTGTGTGTGGCCTCCTCGGAACACTTCCGTAACTTACTGGGTTGTTCGGCCCTTTGCTTATGTGCGATACGAGTCCTTGGCTGTGTTGCTCGTAGCTCTGTCTTCTCTTCGCAGCAAAGTGTGGACAACCAGGAAAAAGCGTTTTGTTTATAATTTCTTAGCTTGTCTTGTCTGCTCTTCTTTTCGCACCAGTGTACATGCACATTAACTCTAGGAGTCATACTGGTCATTAATACCAGCATTTTTTTACGAAACACAATAAAATATGCTTTAAAATTGTAGAAATATATTTCCATTAATTTATGGAAAGCTATGGTCAAACATCCGTAAACTGGTAATATGGACAAACATCCGGAAACAAAAAAAAAAATCTGTATAATTACAGTACTATTCTGTAAACATTTCCGTGAATTTACGGTCATTTTTAACAGTGTGTTAACTCTCAGTCTGACTAACGTCAATGTGTTAAGCCCCCAAATTGATATGTCAGTCAGACCTGCAGGTTATACAAATTTGAGTGAAGTAAAATATCAGGTTCTGTAGAGAAAATAAGGAAATTTCAGTAGTTTTTCAATTGTTGGTAGTTTTTAGCAATATTTTTTTAAAATTTTTTTGTTGCAAACTTTTCGTGTGCTGTGGAATTTAGAGTCAAATTAATGTGATCGAGGCTGATTTCAAGATGTCTAAAGTTCAGCTGTAATGACCGAGCTCGAACTTATGGCCAGCTAGCCGAAAAGTGCCGATTCCGCTCACTGTTACCCCTCCTCTACGGCTCTGGTTGTACGGTGCCATAATCCAACAGCCAATTCCTAGGATATAGGATACCAAAATATATTACTAGTGATGCTTTTTTTTAATAAGAGATCTTTAACCTGTGTAACTTTTTGTAGGCCTACGCTTAGGGTGTTCAAGTGCGATAAAGTCATAATTTTATATTTCTATTAAATAATTTTAGTTTTGCAGATGATACTTGCGGGTGCAGTTTCCACTTACGAAACAATTATAGCTGGCGTAGTTTCCTCATAACGGTGCGTCAAAGTCAAATTTTGCATGTTCTGCTGCCATGCAAATAGTGAAAACCAATTGACTTACGTAGTGAAATAATTCACAGTTAAATCACATACTATGAGCTACGTAATAAAACATTTGAAAAATTCCTGTGAACCGTTTTTGTATTTAAATAAATTGCTGAATTTGCAATTTTTTCTGTACTTTTGCAATTTTTTTTTTATAATTCAAAATATTACGTTTTGGGTTTTTAAATGTTTTATTGCATAGCTCGTGGGACGTAATTTCACAATGAATTATTTTGTTTAAGTAGGTCAGTTGATTTTCACTATTTGCATGGAAGTGTAACAAGCAAATTTTGACTTTAAAAGGGCGCGGTCTACCGCAATTTTCATTGCCATTTTTTTATTTTTTATTGGTACCAGATATTTTTTTCTTATTTTAGGCACAAAATGTTACTAAATTTGGCTCTAATGAAATTTTTTTATCTCTCATATTTTTCGCGTAATGGCTTCTTTAAGTCATATTTTGCATGTTTCCATTTTAATGACCACACTAAAACCAACTGATACACCAAACTGAAAAAAATCACAGTGGATAAAGACATTGCAGGCTACAATGGCATGCTCGTAAAATTAAAGAATAAAAATTATTTGAATTTAAAAAAAATACTGAAACTAAAAATAAAAATTAAAAAAAGCAATAATTTATTTAAAAATACACATAATTGTTATTCTTTAATTTTATGAGCATGCAATTGTAGCCTGCAATGTCTTCATCCACTGTGCTTTTTTTCAGTTTGGTATATCAGTTGGTTTTAGTGTGGTCGTTAAAACGGAAACATGCAATATATGACTTTAACAAGCCATTAAGCGAAAACTGTGAGAGATACAAAAATTTCATAAGAGCCAAGCTTAGTCACATTTTGTGTCTAAAATAAGAAAAAAAAATGTAGTACAAATAAATAATTAAATAATGATGATGAAAATTGCGGTAGACCGCGCCCTTAATGCCATGTTATGAGAGAACTATAAGATCTAAAATTGTTTCGTACGAGAAAAATGTACTCACAAGTATCGTCTACAAAACTAACAATGTTTCATAAAAATATAAAATTATAGTTTTATCGCACTTGAACACCCTTAAGATGATTGACATTTTTAAAATTTATTATTGCAATGGAATATATAATTTGAATTAAAAGTGTCAATGTTTCGCCACAAAATTTTTAAGCTCCATAAATTTTGCTGCAACATGCCATCCCGTTGGCAAAATTAAAATTAAACTCTTATGACATCTTGGCATGATAAGTCTCGCAGTACACACAAAAGAAATGATCGCATGTAAAACCATTGTATTGTAAAAATTAAAGTTTATTTTGCAGCATTTCAATGACCATTGTTCACAGAAAGAAAACTAGAAGTTTCCGGACATATTAAGATTTCAGGTAAACTTACAGTAGGCCTATCTATGCATATTCAATTTACCATATTTATTGAAAAATATTTTATATATTTGCGTAGATTTTCATGAGTTTTCATTCAGCAAATATAAGATAATTCATGTTTGCATCAAAATATGATTAAAATATTTAACTGACAATATTCTATAGTTTACCATGAAACGAAACTTGGCCCCAGGATATAACAACTTTGAAAAATGCCAGATATAACCTAAATTATTTTATTAAATTCTTATCCCATGTAGTTATTTATAACATAACCAATTTTCAATAAACTAAACGTTGGTACTTTCAATAAATTTAATTAGCAGTTTTCTTCCATTTCGCAAGTATAGCGTCAACTTACTGCGAAATTCCCAACAATATGTGCAAGTAGGTCTCGTGGTCTTGTTTACGAACTTTTAACTTAAACGCTCGAAAATTGCGGTCAATTATTCATTCGGATTTGATAGCTCCTATAGATCAAGCTGACAGACGGTAATAAACCACAGTTTGAGAAACTGCTAGTGTTATTAATGAGGTAATTCTCGAAGTTTAATGCCTTCAGCGATAAAAAAAGTACCTTCTCTATCTATAATTTTCGTGCTCTTTTTGGTTTCTTAAAGAGAGTTAGGGAAAGTTTTTGTTGGAAACATTACTACTCTTACATATGCTATTTAGTATTTTTATTTATTTGTAATATTACATCTGTAAATATTACTACTAGTTAGTTATTTAGAGTCTCATATTAATTGCATTTGGAAATATTTTATTTGTAATTGCTAACAGAGCAAATAAACAAATTTTCAACAATTCCTGAAAGATATAAACGTAAAATGTAAATTTTGTATTTTATTGCAATATTTACCATACAAGAATAACCAAGTCAATAAATATGCTATTAAGAAAAAAAATATTAATACCAGGAGTTAAATAATTATTCTCATTTTCAGGTTTACGTATACCTCATGATAGTTCATCACGTGTGAAATATCAATTGTGTATGAGAATGTGCTTTATTAGTGTATTTAATAATAATAACACTGGTGTATGGTCGTTAAAATATGTAAAATCTCTGGAATGCACTCAATATTTTCTGGAAACTGCATATCATGCGCTGTTTTAAACCTACGGAATGTATGTAACCAATTAAGCAATGATTTCTAGTAATAACTCAATTATTAAGTCAGATGTTCTTATAAATCCTTGGACACGAATACAAGTGCAGAGTTGATTCAAGCGTGTGGAATAATGCGCCTATAATAACCTAAAATGTATTTGGCTGTAGCCATAATTCATGATTCAGCCGGTTGGAATAAGGGTGGAAAAATATGATAGGAATAATAGTTATAAGTAAGTTATATCATGCTGATTATACACACAGCGGTACTGTCCATCACATTCAACATTCGTTTCTTGTATAAAACCATTTCTTACAAATTTTGGCTTTGACCTGTCGTTATAAAAAAATATGAAAAGCTAGAAATATTTCATTGTTGTAAACAATAGTATCAATATATATCTATAAAAGAAACTACATCTAGTACAAATACAAACATTATTAGAACAAATAAAATTTTTCATGGTGCCCTCCCTTAAGTTAACCAAACCACCTATTGGTCATTCGTGATCAAGTGAGCACTAAATATTTAAACTTTGAAAATAATAACTGGCTATTTGTTCATATCATTTAACTTTAACAATATTTTCCTGTCTCGTAGCGAATTGTCGAATATAGTTACGTGTATTTGCTCATTTAAACGGAACAATATTAAAATAAAATCTACTGAATTCGACGTACATGTGTTCTATTAAATGAATAAAACATTTTTAATCATGCAAATATGTTCCTACCGACTACACAATTTATCATACGCGCGTAAACATTAAGTGATGTGTCCACTTCCATCGTTAGCCGTTTCGCGCCGAACGATGCGAATTGGCTGAAAATAGTGCTCAAATTAATTCCGAACCGTATATACTAAGGCTTCCGAGCGGTGTACAGACCTTCGGCCATTAAGGCCATGATTTTTCATTTATTTCAAACAATTGAAAATAACATAAATATATTTTTTTAACTAAATGCTTTGAAAAAAATTAAGACTGTGTACAGCCATACGATACACAATTTTGACAGAGTATTTTTTTAAAAATAATGTACCGTTCGCTAGTAAAAAATTATTTTGACAACCAAATACACAATATTTCAGCGGCAAAAATTCTAAAATTCCTTTTGGTGTATTGCAATAGAAATATTCAAATTACAAGCGATGATGTATAAGTGTTGATACTAGTAGTATGAAAATGCCGGTCCGGGCGCAGCGGCTGGCGGCTGTGGGTGTGTGGGTGACCTTGACCTTTGACCCCGTGACCTTGACCTTTGACCCCTGTAACCCGACGCCATCTTGTTTCCGGCCGCCATCTTGTTTCTGGCCGCCATCTTGTTTCCGGCCGCCATCTTGTTTCCTGCCACCATCTTTAATGACGTCAATTTCAAAAAAATTAAAAAAAAATTAAAAATTTCTAAAAAATTTAAAAATTAAAAAAAAAAAAGTTTAAAATTTCTGCCATCTTGTTCCGACCGCCATCTTGGTGGTTTCTTCCGAGTCTTCCAAAAATTTTTGATTTTCATTCCATCCTAACCCCACATGCATTACAAAATTAATTTAATTAAAATAAAATCTTTTTAATAAAAAAAACTATTTAATAAAACGCTTTATATAAAATAATTTTATATAACAATTATTTAGTTAAAAAAATACATCGGGTATGCTCGGCCAAGCTCGTTAACCTTCGGCAATCTTCGGCCATGCTCGGCAACCTTCGGCTCGACATTCGTAAGGTTCACATGATATG
>PNEQ01068546.1:0-13519 GCA_003012365.1 Medauroidea extradentata | reverse complement strand
CCCTCCCGCCCGACCTCTCACCCTGCCTTACCTTCCTCCTGCCGCTCCTCATTCATGCTACTCTTGCCGGCGCACGGCCCGGGCCGGAATGTGTGTACAATCACCGGTCGCATTATCTAGCGATTCAAATTTTTTTCCAAATTTTGGGGGTTCAAAATCGCCCTTCGCATTATATGACGTTCCGTACTATACGCCGGCAAATACGGTAATAGGGGTTCTACTGTAGCGCACGAAAATGCAATTCTTAACTCCATTGGTAAACGTGAACTACAAACTAAAAAAACTGTTCGTCAACTACAGTAGCCATATTTATTTTAGACAATTACGTTGCATTACATTCAGTGTCAAAATAATTGCTTATACACCATGCTGAGCAGCTACTAATGCCTATAGCCCAGAAAATAAAGACTACAAATGCCACTATTTCATCGCATAATCGTCGCACTGCAATGTTTTGTTTACGTTTCTGGACCAGAGATGTTAACTATGATCACGTCCGTAGTACGACACTATTAGAACAAAATGGTTGCCACAAGACTGTATGATAGTTAATACCAAAATATTACACTGGAATGAAAGTGGAACATCACAGTCCGTAATCATTAGTGTTGTCTCGCGTGTGGACTTTCCCAACTGAAAGTAGCAAATCTATGACATCTCAATATAAAAACGAAGTTTGTAAACACTGCAACGGTAATAACCATAACCGGGAGCGAAATTGTGATAAAATTGTTTTGTCATTATAGTAAATCACTTTCTACTTTCCAAAAGTTTAAAGTGTAAGTCAGCAAAGCAAAATAAATTGATTTTTTTAAAATACGACTCGCAGAAGCTGAAAACGAAACCTTCAGGAGAAACAGAACATGGAAAACTACCACATTGATAGGTTTTCTATTAACTAAAAGTACCTATTTATCAGTAAATTTTTATCCACAATCTTTACTACGTAAATACCAGTAAACACTGCTATTCACGAAATGTGTCCCTACCAAATGTGCATACATAAATATGCACAAAACTAGGTTGCCAAACGAAACGAACCTAGCATCCAAAGTCTAGTAAATTATATCAATTTAGTCAAACAGCAGAGAGCTTGTTTTTCTGCCTGTACAAATTGGCCTATGTGTGTGTTTTATGTATGTAACCTGGTTTATGTAATTTCATTTCTTTCAAAAAGACTACGCGAGGTTTATGTATAAGAAAATAAAATGAGAAGTTTCCAGGCATGCTCGTGGCGGCGCTAGCGGAAGTGTCATTCTTAGTTAACTGTGGTCAGTTGAGCTGATAAGATGTGTCTAGTCCACGAGTGGTGAGATGAAGAAAGCAAGCACGAGTTCCGGCCAACCTGCCTGGACTGAATGAACTTTGCGAGTCCAAACAACTATCTAGTTGTTGCCAACGCCTGCTGTGGTGTTTATTCCTAGCCATCCATGCGGGCGGAACATAATTAAGAGCACGTAGCCCACAAGTCTTTGTCGTAACCGTGCCGGGGTTTTAATTGCAGGCAAAACAATGAGATGACCCAAACAAACTCTTTATTTATTCTTTTTTTTTTTGTGCTCACAACAGGTGCTAGCTAGAATTAGTTTGGTACCCACCAAGAGAACATTTGTTCTTTTTATCTGTTGGATTTTGTACTTATGGAAGCACCTGAGTGAAACTGTCTGCTAAACGGAGTTTCCTTACTCATTTAGCTTATTTTAATCCCTTTGGATTCACATGTTTCTTGAAGAACCCACACACAACCCTGAGATGGAGAACTGAGCTCTGCTAACCGCGATGCCATGGACAATTGTTTATTTATTATTCTTTTTCGTTCAATGTAGTTTTTTAAACGGGCCCAGCACAGTTGCAAAGAAGACGGTACTAAAAACAGGCCTACATCAGATGCAGCTATTTCACCTATAATGTGAACCGTGGCCGTACAGATGTCAACCGACATACTGAAAAAACTGAAGACCATTGTCATCTTTGGCGTATTTGTTTACTTTAGTGCTATGATGTTCAGCTAATTAAATTATTTAATAAATCAGCAGTAAATTTTTTTCGTGATGGTTTTCTGCTTGAAATATCAACAAGGAAACAAATACAGTGAAATCTCAGTATAAAGTACTTCAGTTTAAAGTACTTTTCATTATAAAGTACATTTGCTGGAATCTCTACAGAAAGTTTTCCCTTAAATAACTGTTCAGTTTAAAGTATTTTCAGTATTAAGTGTAAAATTTCAAGTTCCCTTCATGTACTTTGTAATGAGATTTCACTGTAATAGTCAATATAAAAATAAAACTTGCTATATTAAAAGAAGTGGATGAGGGCGACAAAAATACTGGTTTGCTAATGAATTTAGAAATGTGATAACATTGTCCACAATTTTAGGCCAATCATGAAAATGGGAGAGGAAAAAAAAAAAAAAAAAGGGGGGGGGGGGGATTATTTTTCTTACCTAAATTTGAAAACGTGTGTATAGCACAGCATGAGAAGCTGCGGAAAATGTAGTTAAAACTCGGATTCCTGAGTGCACAAGGTACATTTGAAGGTTCATATTCACCTCTGAAAACTTAGGACACCAGTTTGCCATGAAAACAATTAAACAAATTCAGCTAAAGAAATAATGAATGTGACTACAACTCCACCTTCTTTTTTTTCAGCCTATTTTCCATGTATAGTGTGAACCCTCAAATATTTATCAGTTGTTTGGAATAAGAACTGTGTGCTATACATGAGTAAATATGGAAGTTTGTTTATAAACATAACCACAGAAATACTGCACGTGTTTCTTATTTATGATACTAAAGTATTACCTTTGCTGATACTGAACATGCGCAGAATAAGTGATTACAAAGTAATTTTATTTCAACTTCACTACAGCCTCAAAATTTTCACGTACAATGGTTGCACCCCAGTTTTTCAGAAAGAAATTTGGTAAAAATTATGCGAAGATTGTGCTGTGAAAAATGTTATTTATAATAAACACATTTACAAGCATACAAAAAATATGAATAGTGGTGTGTTTACTTAAGTGTGTAATAAACAGTGTGTCCTGGTTCTTTATTTAGGTTTTGTTTATGACTTTCACAGTGTCCAAGAATAACCTGTCCCATTTTGTATCAATATCTGTGATACTTACCTGCTGTAATCCTAAATTAGCAGTTCGGCAAGAGTACAAAACACAACCACTCGTACACAAATGACTAATATTGTAGACGTACATTCTTGTAGTTACTTTTACTCATAGCTACATTCTCAGGTTTTATGAAATACTATGCCATAATACATAAAATGTATTATACATGTGCAATTAGTGTGTCGTCTATCCCATCTTTTACATAAAAAAAACCATCTTCACTGGAATTTGTTTCTGAAAATGCCTCGTAATGGCAGCAGCCCAAATTTTGTGGGCAAAAATTTGGTCAAATACACGAGGCTATTATGCGAGGAAATGGGTAAATAAAAAAGAGGGCCAAAGTGTAATGGAGTATACATGTGTGGAGAACCGGCTACTCACACGGGGAGGGTTCAGCAACAAAGCGTGCAGATGCTTCATCCAGGGAATGATGGCAGTCGTAGTCGACACTACCACCTTCGAGTGTGGTTGCCTTTCCTCGACAGACGTGTTGTCCATTCCAAGTGTTCCTCCGCCGTATATGTTGTTCGCTTCAGCTGCACACATACTGGACAAACACACACGCTTTTATTGCACACTTCAATGATGAAAACCAGACAACAATTCATGAAAATAACTGCACTTGCATTAAAGGTTTTGTTAATAAACTCTACAATTGTTTAAGACAGATTTGATGCCCAGAAAAATGTTCTATAGTCCACAATACGGTGCACAAGTACTACTCTGTAAGTACTTGTGCACCGTACTGTAATATTATTATGTAATTAGTAAGCCTAGTGGCCTCTTGCCACCAAATCGTTCTATAGTTCACCACACACATATAATGTGAGACATTCTGTCAAAGAACAGCTGGTTATACCAGTCCCCTATCCCTCCTATTATTCTAATCCTGCAACTATTTACCTTACATTATTTTCAGCAGTGCTCAAATACGCACTGTTAAATGCTTCCTAAATATATTTAAATCTCCATTAAATAACAAAAAATACTGGACCAAATTTTCACATGGTTTAATGGGTGTGGTATAATTCAACGCTAAAAGCAATCAACTATAACTGTAGGTTTCTTGAAGCTAACTTGCGAAAATTAAACAATAGCAATCCTAGACAATAGCTTTAGAACCTTGTGCATTTAATTGCGACGAAAGAGATCACACGTAACAAATTAGTAATTTTGGATAAATATTTACTCAAAGATGACAAATACCATTATCTAGAATTGTCATTGAGTATTTTACCCAGATTGGCTTCGAAAAAAGCATAGAAATCAATATATGTTTTCAGCATTTATTTATCAACCATGCACTCTCAAGACCTACTGTAAACACCCACGTACCACGCCTACAATTTTTCGAAAATTTGGATGTCTAAAAGTGGGGCGCACGTCGTACATGGAGAATTTCCATTTTGAGGGCCGGCATTAGCTGTAAACTTGGCTACAACGCAGGTGTCTGGTGCTCGTGGGAGACTTGGCAACAGCGCGGGTGACTTGGCTTGCGTTGAGCATGCTCAGGAATGTGGGTGTGCAGACTTCCTGTCGCCATAGTGTCGTGTGCAGCAAGCATTGTTCTGTCTCCACATGGTCAGCAATAGCGTTTCACACTGTCGACCCATCATAATTTTGAAACGACTTCATTCATTTACTGCTGGTGAAAAATTGAAAGTGACTGCTGAGGCAGAGTAATCATGCGGCAGGCAGAAAAAATGACATCTCGGAATCTTGCATTAGGCAGTGGCGATGAGACAAAGTCAAGTTGCAAGACTGCAATGAAAACAGGTGTGCTTTCACGGGCATGAAAGCCAAACTTCAACTGGTAGAAGAAAGCCTGCATGCGTATGTAACAGAATTACGGCAGTTTGGTTATGCGGTTACTACAGAGATGAACCAGATGCACGCTATGAAGATTACGTGGGAATTGGGGGTAAATCCAGAGTTTGAAGCTAGAACAAACTGTATTTACAGTTTGTAAGAAATAAATGGCTCCACACAACGGAAAACCAGTGTTTGTCAGTGACTTCCCGAGGCCTACAATGATAAGATTTTAGCGTATTAGCGGTATGTGATACGGTTGCTGCAGCAGCAATCCTACATTATGGGGCAGATGGGCAATGCACACCAAACACCCGTCTACTTTGAAATGCCCAACGACACAACAGTCAATTGTTTTGACATTCGGCCGGCCAAACCCAATGCAGCTGTATCAATTCCTACCTTTTTTTTTTTTTAAAGAAGCAGTTGTATTTTGGTGTCGGAAAACAGAAAGAAAAAAGTAGTTTTTGAAAAATTATTTTGTGGAAAAAAAATTTTTCCCCCAAATTTGCATTTGAAATGGGGGTGCGTGTCTTACGTGAGTGCGTGCAGTATGTGGGTGCTTACATTAATACTGTACATACCGTTGCTGATATGGGTGGTTCACTATAAAGCAAGCACTTTTGACGACCACCACACATTGTCTAGAAGTATGATTAAAACATATTATTTACTGTACACTAAGGCATTAACTTTTGAGTACACTATAGTCTTCACACTTTATTCTTTTTCGTGCCAGATTTCTTCGAGGTACAAACGTGAAAAATGCCATAATATTTTTCAGAAATTTACAATTATTTGTTAAAATTGAAATAACTCCATACAAATCAAAGTAATCAAGTTGGAAAACATTTTTACTGGCAATTAAAATTTTCCTTAATCCATTGCAATTGTAAACATTTTTTTTGCACAAATTTATTTTAAAAAAACATGTAAATTATATTTAAAAATAACAGAGCAGATATATCTGGCTCTGGCATTTTTCGTACAGGCCATTAAAGCAGATATTTCGGGTCTTAGCACTGAAAGGGTTAATTATAACTTAGGGTGGTTTGTTGATATTTAAGTGGCAGGAAGCTATAAATAAACTGAAATAAAAAAGGAACTAGGGCTACAAAGGTGCTCACTTTATTGTGAATGGCCTATACATAACTGTCAACCTCAAGGAGTCAGAAATAGCACAATTTTTATAATTAGTAAAATTGTGCGTAAACAAGTCGCAGCATTTCACATGCTGTGTATGTGTAAATGTCATAAAAAACCTCTAGCTATTTTTTGATAAAATACTACACTATTAACATGTCAAAGTGTTGCATACAAAATAAATTTAAAACACGCTGAATAATTAATCACAATTATATCATCAAATTAGCTAAGAATTTTGACTTCTATTCATGTGTTGTGTTCATGGCTAATATTACATAGCCTTCCTATTATAAAGCAGAAGCAGAATTTAATACACCAATGGATAGCCCTACTTTACAATATATGCTAACACAATTTTTAAATTCTTTTTTATACATAATTCCATAAATGAACAAATAATTCTTACAGAGTGCAAACTAGCCAATAATCACACTTTGCACATTTAACCCCCATTCTCCGACAATGCAAATACTGTGGAATTGAGAAATAAATCATCGTTGAACATTGCAGATGTGAGAGTATTTAATCTCTTAAACAGTATTAATACCACATACTTTTCATTTTCAAACAGTTCTAACATCCACGTAGTTTGGCGACTGTGTAAAAACTGCAATGATGTATTTCCCAAACATAAAAGTTGTTATATTACTACATTTTACGACTGTTAAATATGCGGCAGTCGATACAGCAAGCACCCGCACTAAAATATCCCTGCCACAATAACAAAACAACAAATTTAAGCTTGGAAAAAAATGTTTACTAAAACACCACCCGCAACTACGATGACATAGCTGCCAACCTCAGGGATTCAGAAATAGTACAATTTTCAAAATGAGTAAAATTTTGCGTAAACAAGTCGCGGCATTTCACGTGTTGTGTATATGTAAATGCCATTGAACTAAGACACTTTGGCTATTTTTAAAATAAAATATTACACTGTTAACATGTCAATATGTTGTATGCAAAATAAATTTAAAACATGCAAAATAATTAATAAAATTACCTAAAATTTTGACTACTATTCATATGTTGTGTTCATGGCTAAAATTGCATAGTCTCCCTAGAGCAATTATAAAGAAAACAAACTTAACAGGGAAATTACTGAACTAAATATAAATCAGGCTTACTTTGTTGCACCATCATAAATACTGCTCATAATATAAATATTCATACAAATCTAAACAAACCTAGTAGAGGTAGTTTTGGTTTCTGGAAGTTTATAAGCTTTACCGATTTTAATACATCAATAGGTAGGCCCCTACGTTACGATTTCTGGTAATACAGCTTTTAAATTCTCTTTCACAGTTCCACAAATGCACGAAAAATTCTTAGCTTAGAGTGCAAATTAGGCAATTTAATCACACTTGGCACATCTAACCACAACTCTCCGACACTGCAAATACTGTGTATTTGAGAAATAAATCTTACATCGTTGAACGTGCAGATATGAGAGTATTTAATCTCTTATACAATACCATATACTCTAAATTTTTGAACAGTCTTTACATCCGCACGGTTTGGCAATTGTATAAAAACGTCATTGTAAAAACTGCAAAGTTGTATTTCCTGGATATGAAAGTTACAGTATTCCTACATTTTACGACTATTAAATATGCGACGTCGATACAATTACCGGCACTAAAATACGCCGTCACAATAACAAAATTATATATTTAACCTGGTCAAAAGCCATGTTTACAAACACTATGCAACTAAGATGTGCGCTTCAACATTTGCTGGAAAAATAAGAATTAAACGATAGTTTCTTTCAGTTCACAAGATTTGATGCATGTTCTTGAACAATTTCTACACGGAAACAGTAAATTGGAAAGCCACTTCAAATTGAAACAGTTTCGTGACTTTTGTTTGCACGAGTCACGACAGCGATTTTTAGCAAGGAGGACAACTGCAACCGATCGGGTGTGTTCGGCAAATTTCGGGATACGTTCGTACAATGCGTGAATAATACGGTACTCTGTAGTGAACAATATAGTACAATGGCTATAAATAAAGCACACTAGTTCCCGAAACTACAATATTACAGTTAAGTCAGATAGACATACCACATTACCGTACCGAAATTATGGGATTTCAGTACCAGATTTCTTTATGAACTAAGCAAACGGGAAAAAAATGGGAAATCTTGAAAATCGTACAATAATTCACATGAATCGTACAACCGTACAATAGGGCGCAAAATCGTACATCGTACGGGAAAATCGTAAGAGTTGGCAGCTATGCGATGACGTGTACTTCCATATTTGCTGGAAAAATAAGATCTTGGCTATGGTTTTTTTCAGTTTGCACAGTTTGCTGCATGTTTTTGAGAAATGGCTACACGGAAATGGTAAACTGGAAAGACATTTAAAATTAAAATAGTCTTACGAATTGTTTTGTGCGAGTCACGGTGGCTATTAAGTATGTTCAGCAAAGTTCAGGACAGGCTCGTACGATGCATGAATAATATGATACTTGTAGTAAAAAAAAATTGGTACAATGGCTATGATTGAAGGACGCTAGTTCCACGAAACTACACTATTACAGTTTTCTTTATTATCTACAACACTGTATGTCAGTTGAGTACAATCTACACACCACATGTTTGATACTGCAATTATGTGATTTGAGTACCAGATTTCTTGTTATGAATTGACCAAATGGAAAAAAAAGTTAGAAAAATCTTAGAAATAATATAATAATTTACATAACTCGTATAATCGTACAATTGGGCACAAAATCGTGCACTGTAAGTTGGCAGTTATGCAGTGTCTGTCCTACAACAGACATAGGAACAACACATCAGAACAGGGTAGTGAACACAGACATTATGTTAGTGCGAATTCAACTAGCAACTAGTGACCATTGTAAATATCAGAACAGAAGAGATATATCAGCATTTTAGAAAACCAATATCAAACTCTTAAATGTAGAACATAGCATATGAACAAAGCTTACTACAGTAGTCTCACCACTCAGCGCTCACCGCACCCCTCACATCTGCAGGTCATGTCAGACAACCAGCCCAACATTCACGCACCTGAGGAGTGAGCAGTCCTGTGCCATGCCCTGGTCACTGCAGATGACAGATAATTCTTCTACAAGTCTTACCAATAAATAGTTGCATGAGGGGGGTGGGGTGGGATGTTGAAGTTAGGAGTACTGTATTACGGTAGCCAAGACCCCAGAACTCTGATTTACAGGTCTTTATTGCAATGAATACAGACAAACTGGCTTGCCTGCAAAGCCTGAAGGGCTATTACCAGATAACTCACTGCTGTCTACTAGGAAGCACTTCAATTCTAATCTGCGAGTGTGTACTTGGGCGAATATAGTAAGGAAAAGTGTGTATCAGTCTTGTAGGGAGGGGGGGGAGGAGAAATGCAGACATCTGATTGGGAGCGTAAAGAGGGGAGTGAGAGGAGCTTATATAGGTACATGCCTCCCCTGCAACCAAGAGGGATAGAGAACAGCTGGCATAGTTCTAGAGTGGAGGGAGAGCCACCCTTCCTGCATGGCCTGGACGCGCACTCGCCAATGGCTCGCTGGACAGCCACCTTCTTGGTGGGTGGTCCAGTTGGTTCAGTCTCAAGTACCATGTACCAGGACGGCGTTGGATCCTTGCCTTAGCTTGTGTACACCTAACGCACATGCAGCCACGGACGCTAAACATCTTGGGGCAGGCAGAGGTGCTCTCCACAGGCTAGGGGTGTAGCCAGAGCTGGGAGACAGATGGAGCTTGCGACAAGTCAACTTACATGTAGTTTAATAGCCGTAACCACGAGATGCACAACCATAGTGCCAGAAGGCACCAGGGACACTTCACCCTGGCACAAGCTAAACGTGTTGCATAGCTGGACTCTGCTGCCTTATGCACTTACACGTACCTCAAGGACAAGGCGTAGCAACAGAGGTAACTCAGCCAGTCCTGAAGCTGTAGCCTGCACAGACATTAACCAAGCCACAATACACATGCTGGAGCCTCCCCCTCTTTCTCCGACCACATGCCAACCTTCCCAGCCAGTTGTTCTTCCTACATCACCAAAGTTGACCCCAAACAGGATCGCTAACCTATCCTGCCTTCTTTATTACCCTAGCCGCACCACCACTTGTTCAACCCATGCCTACGACCTTCCGCCAAGGGAAAAAAAGTATAAGCAAAAGACCTCCAGCCCATGCATCAAGCCAGGAAGCCAAACTCTTCATCAACAAGATGTCGTCACAAGCCATTTACTCCGTAACCCTAGGAAGGGCTGAGAGATTTGCTGCTGTCTCAGTAGCATTGACCTAATAGATGCTGAACGGCTTGCCCACCCATCCATACTCGCGTCAAGTACACAACAAATGTACAGAAAACTACTATCCACTTAGAAGAACAACAAAAAGCACATTAAAAATTAATTTTTAGTAAAAACCCACAAGATATTAACTGTGTATATTTTTTTTCATAAAATGTTTGGCCCAAAAAATGGGGTGTTGCTATTAAGTGTTTCCGAAAAAATGTTGTCCTTTAATAGCCTATTCATTTTGGCATAAAATAAAACAAACGTAAACAATTTTATCAGTATTTACTCTGCTGTAGAGTGAACTTTCCTCCAAAAGAAAGGAAAAGATTTTGAGGAGCATGGTACAAAAAAAAAAAAAAAAAAAAAAAAACAGAATCTAATTGATTAATTTCGGTATGTGAATAATTAATTATTGTGTTGCCAGTTGAAAAAGACAGATGTAGCCATTACAAAAGTTTTGTGAAATTCTCCTTTAAGCTTTTAACAATAAAGGTACTGCCATTATACGAGTAAACAATGAATATTATTTTTCAAGTTTAAAGAATACCATCTCGATTTTTCACCAGAAGAAATTCAATTTAATGACATCATAACCTAAACTACGAGAGGGTAACAATTTTATGTCGCGCTGTAGAAATGTGCAAGTTTTATAATGTTAACTACAGTAATATTGTTGAGTATTCTTGAGTAATAATATCTGCGTCATTGCCCATCACCAAAATATTTTACATCAAACTAATGACTTGATGAAAAACATTTCACATGATTAAGTGAGCATCATACATAATTCAGCGCTAAATGCAATATTATACCCTTTTATTTTTTTATATATATATATATAT
This sequence comes from Medauroidea extradentata, assembly GCA_003012365.1. Lineage (NCBI taxonomy): Eukaryota > Metazoa > Arthropoda > Insecta > Phasmatodea > Phasmatidae > Medauroidea > Medauroidea extradentata. The sequence continues at coordinate 2,315 of PNEQ01068546.1, read as the reverse complement.
ATATATATATATATATATATATATATATATATATATATATATATATATATATATATATAAACAGCATACCGTATTTTATCGCACACATGCAGCATCTAATTTTTTTCATCGCATAATCTTCGCACCACAATGTTCTGTTTACGTTTCTGGACCAGAGATGTTAACTACGCTCAAGTACGAAGTACAGCACTATTAGAACAAAATGGTTGCTGCAAGAATCAATTATACAGTTATTACTCGTGTATAGTAAACACTTTTATTCCAAAACAACTGATAAAAATTCAGGGGTGCGTACTATACACGGAAAACCGGAAAAAAAAAAAAAAAAAATTGAAAGAAAGGTCAGTGGTCCGTTGAGTGGTGGCGAAGGGAAGGAGGGTGGGTGAGAAGACGAAGTTAAAGCTGTAAATTGATGGGTGTCAAGAGTAGGAAGCAGAGGAAAGAAAGACCTGTGGTCGGTCAGAATTATGGGGTGGCGGTGGATGGGGGGGTGGAGTAAGAAGCCGAAGTTACAGTCATAAGGACGGGTGCCAACAGTGGGAGACAGAGAGAGAACGTCCTCACTGCCAGATTCCTCCATCATTACTCCTCTTCCTTTTCTTTTTCTCCCCCTTTCCTCTCCTGCCAACCCTAAAAGTTAATTTTGACGTCTCATATTAAGCTATCGGTCCATGGGGAAGAAAGAAATAAAAAGGCATCAATGTTCTCAGCTTTTCCCCCTTCCCCCTCACAAACCCGGGAAAGAAAGATATTTGAGAGGACGCATTGGCGTTACCGTCTCCTGTCAAGGCATTTGATGTTCTGAATCACCTTCATGCTCACACAGTTGACCCCGTATAAATTATAATATAACACACTAAACGTACCATAAACTTGAGCAAGAAGCAATAAATCCTTAAGGGCTGCCAGTTGCATTGTTAAAGTATCATACACACCATCAGGAATAACGTGGGAACAAGAGTAAGTTACATTTTTTTTTGTGTTGGAACGAGCCTGTTTGGACAGCTGAAGGGGAAGAAAGAAAAATAAAAAGTAATATATATATATATATATATATATATATATATATCATGGGTGGTGAACCGTGTGTGAAAACGAGCATGTCTAGCTTTAGCACTGCTTTTTAACTAACTGTCTATCTAGTTTTGGTAGCGCTCACGTAGGTCAGACATGTTTTCTGTCAGCACACTGCCAGAATAAAATCACAAACTTGTGACCTTACTCAAAGTCAATGCATATGCGTGAGCGCAATTCTGTTACTACTAATTGGCTTCGAACTTAACTTCGTGCCGCCTCTAAACACAGTTCACTACTAGTGCGCGAAAATAAAGCAACTACCAATGTTGGCATCACTTATTTTTGCTGGCAAATAACACTATCATTACCTGCCCAACGGACAAGTAAACAATTACATTCACCCGTCGAAGCTGACTTTTACGTGTCTCGGGCATGCGCACAAGTTATTCGACGCGTGCCACAGTGTGAAAGGGCACACAGAATTATCATCAGAGCATTAATGCTAAAATAAAATTGCTACATTCGTCAAACTTATAACATTGGTCTGCAGCAGCCGGCAGTGTAATCATGTTGACTCTGCCGGTGCGTACAATCCAGCAGCGCGCCCGCACAGGCGAGACACCATTGAGGCGGTCCACCGATAGATAGCCATACTTACATGATGCGACTGAGTTTTTGGCCCGTTTTGACTTAGCGAATAGTGGCACCCATACTTGGATATCACTGTAACTAGCGCATACTTGCCTGATAAAATAAACATATATTTCCTTAAAATAACATACTACTTTGTAATTAAATAAGATTAAAGACCATTTTAATTTTTTTTTTGGGGTTTAGGGGTCAGAATCAGTCAAATTCGGCTATAGCGAAATTCGAACCCAGAACCGTGACATTTCGCTATAACGAGACTCTACTGTATTTAATTATGAATGAAACTAACCTAAACTCCAACATCTAGTAAGTTACAGAAATTTAGTGTGATGGTACTGTCTGCCCATCACGCTTGTGTCGCAAAATATATATGATGCCCCACTCGGCCCCACCTCGCGGTGAGCTACCAAATGTGATTGGCACACACACACACACACACAGCTCCACATAGCTCACGACTGAACACCAGTCGGTATGAAACACACTCTAATATCTCAGGGAAAATAGTGGGTTCGAACCCTGAATGAATAAAGAGATGCGTGCTACGGAACACGAACTTGATTTTTATTAAGCCTTTTAGCACACGGTAGATAGCATCACAGCGCGCGTGGCAGTCAGTAAATCGGCAAAGAAAAACAACCTGGATG
>PNEQ01068545.1:0-13518 GCA_003012365.1 Medauroidea extradentata | reverse complement strand
ATGTGAAGTCCCTTGTGTACGCCACTCCTGTACATACCAGGGAAGAACTGGTGGCCAGGATACATGCTGCGTTTCAGACCATCAAAAACACACCAACTGTCTTCAGCGATGTGCGACGCAACATGTTACGGCGCTGCACTGCATGTATCGGGTGTGGCGGAGGACATTTTGAGCAGCAAATTTAAAAGGTAAACGTAGCAAGTGTAACACATGCACGGTGTCTCGTACAGTCACAGAATGTCAAAGCGGGTAGTACATAACACAACAGATGTTTTCAGTGACTTGTTGTCGCCAGGTTGCCTGCCTACCCGTTACTTTGGTGCACCATTGCAGGTATAAGGATGCATTTCCGGACATGGGATCCTTAATCAAATATGTTCCAAACATGCACACCTACCATCCCTATCAATTTGTAACACTTATTCTTGGCCATCCTGTATATTTATGAATTCATTGCTGAAATAAGTTATTCTTGAAGAATAAGCATTACTTTATGAAGTACTTCTTATCTGCAAAACAAGCCCTTGACTATGAATCCCACCATAAGTGATCACAATTGAACACGGAGGTAAACAAGTTGCAAATAAGTTTAAAATTTCCAACAAAGGTCTACAAAGTGCAAAATGTGGAGTGTAATTGTTGAAGGCTGTAATGACAGGTCTGGTATGTGTGCAGGTCGACCAGATCTGCAGAACCCCCAGCTGGTAGAGGCGCTCTACAGGAAGGTTTTGGAAGCATTGCGCCACCACATCTGTGAGACTCGCATAGAGTCAGAAAAAAGCACTTTATTCACAGACCTCACAATTCACCTGGGCATTGTGCACGCCATTGCAGCCAAACTACTGATGCAAGTCAAAGAAGCAGCTGTGAAGTATGAAATGAGAGTACCGGATCACCTTATGTATCATCTGTGATGATATTTCCAACTTCAAGTGTAATGGACTTGTAAAAAAATATTCAAAACTCAAAGCCATTTTAAAGCATACTTGACTTCAATGTGTTGAGGGTCCCTACACCATAACTGACACTTAAGTCTTAACATTCAAGGTAAATTTCCCACCCTGAAAACAGAGACTAATGTGATAAACATTGCGTAACGATGTGCCGCAACACTGATGCAGCTACAGTGCAAAATGTAAATACACAGACAATGTTTTTTAAGGTTAGTGAATTCAATGTTTAATAAACATGGCAACCATAATACAAATTTAAAAAAAGAGAAAAGGTAAGATTGTATGTTTGTTAAGGCAAAATTGTAAATTTTAAAAGAATTTGTAATAGGTTATTATCTTAATATCTTAGTGTACATTTCACCACCCATAACATTGATACATGTGACCCTGTTGTTGGCTAAAGCTGTCAACAGCTTGCCTCTGACATATTCTATTGGTGACATGTCTGATGTCATGGGAAAAGTGCATACTGAAAAAAAGCAGTTATGTGAAACATATTTTCTATTTGGATGGGCATTCTCAGCCTGCGAAACTGTCCACTGGAACTACATCACTGGAAGGACACTTAAATTAAAAGCCAAAAAACTAATTCATTTACGTGCAAAAAATGACTGAAAACATTGCACGGTAACTTTATGTACCATATTAGTATGTATTTATTGTTTAGCAAAATATGTCATACACTTCAGTAGGAAAGATTCCACACAGGAAGTAAAATGTTTCTTCTAGTACTGTAGCCTACAATCAACAAAAAATTCGATTTCAATCATATCAAAGCCTAGAATGTTAAAGACTTATGGAAGTGAGGCAAGCAAAAACCATGTAATAAACTAATAAGCCTAAATCAGCAATGTAGATTCAATACATATGTAATTGCTGAATAGTCACTTTAGCAATAAGTGAAATGTCATTAATGGCCACAACCTCAACCCAATTTTTAAAAAACCTATGAATAACTTTAAATGGGGAAGAAAGATACATTACCATTAATTTGTATTGTATTATTGGCACAGTTTTAAGATAAACACCCGGGCATTCAAAATTTATGATAGGTAGAAAACCACGATACAGTTAATTTGATGAAACAACCAGTATCAATTTTGGGATACAAGCAAATTCAGCTGAGTTATGTTTTTTAAACTTTTACATAAAATTATAACAGTCTACCCTAACATAATGGTGTAACCAAAGAGAGTCAGCAAAACAAAACACCCCCTCAAAGTTAGCACATTTAGAATGTCAAAATGAACGTAGTTGTACTATTTTTTTCTCTGGACTTACTAACAGCACTAAAAAACCTACTTTCAATGTTGCATGTAATTTTATAGACGAAAAAGTACAAAAATGTTTAATACACATTTAACATATGTTATATTAGATGAGGTCCCCATTCCCAAAAAATGACTATGCCACTGCCTTTATAAATTTACTTGGATATAATATTTATGCAAAAACCATTTGTGTCAACTCAACTTCACAAATGTGTGAGTAACGTCAATTTGTTATACTTAAACGTATTTTCTTAGAAAGGGCTGAAATTTTTTAGAAAACTTTCTTGAACAATGAAACAGCAGACTGTTAACAATATTACTAAAAACTTTATTACTATTGAAATCAGCAACATATTGGAACAACAGCAAAAAAATTTTTTTCTGGAATATTATTTTAATATTCATATTACACCATACATTTATGTACAATACCACTATTTAATTTAGTTGTGATTTTTTGTTCGTTCAGGGCAACATATTTTACGTAAGATTTGCCACATTAACAATATAACAAACATAATTGACTTAAATGGCTAACCTAGTACTTCTTGTTAATGTTAGAGGGGAAAGCAAAGAAATCTTACACAAATTTATATGTTGGGAGTTTTGGTATAAAAATGCATACAGAAAATATTTCGTCTGACACCTTAAGGACATGGCAGACAGCAGTTTCCACTGTAATGTTTTTATTTTTATATTTGTACCAGATATTTTTATTGTTACTAAATTTAGCTATTATGACATTTTTTTATCTATCATAGTTTTTGCATAACTGCTTTTTCGGAGTCAAAATTTTCATGTAATGGTTTTAAGTATGACACTAAAACCAACTGACCTACCAAACTGAAAAAATTCACAGTGAATAACAATGTTGCAGGATACAAGCTCTCATATTAAAAACAAATAAAATACTTTTATATTTAAAACAAAATGCTAAAATTTTATATAAACATATTAAATAAATCAAAGAAATTATTACAAATCTAAATAACTACTGTTACGTCAATACAAATACAGAGAACAGCAGATACATTAACATCTAAATTTGTACTTGTCAAATCAGTCTTGAATTTGCACCATATGCCAAAACTTTCGAAGACAAAGACATTGGGTGTATTTATAGTTGTTATAATTGCACGAGCAGGTCATTTAACGAACAGCTTGAATTATTAACAAGTTGGTGGTTTGTTGCTGTGCATTTTAACTAAATGACTTAGCTTCTAAGATTTATGACAGTTGAATGGACTGGCGAGATGATTTGAATAGAGGCACTCCTCTTTCCAATAATCATAGTGTTGTGCAAATGTAATTAACATAAATAGCCAAGACCTGTAATTTATTTTTACCAATATCCACATAGTTGAAAAATATAATTAACTTAATAAATATTGAAAGCCGAAGTAAATGCTCTATGTTTTAGTGTCCCACAATTACTACTTCCCGTACTCTTAAGACTGTGATATCAACATATATCAAGTAATTTTTCTTCTCTGTTCCTAAAATATTGATAGGACATGGGCTTTAGTGCTTGCCTCCCACTTGGGAGGCCCTGGGTTCGATCCCCGACTATGGCAATCCTGATTTTTGTTTTTCACGGTTTTCCAAAATTACTCCAGAAAAATTCTGAGATGGTTTCTTAAATCAAGCCCTGGTAGACTGATACTCCCCTTTCACCCATGTTTCTTTACCATAACCTTGTGCTGTTCGAAGGCATGTTTTAACATCCAAACAAATACATAAAATTACTTCATCTCAGGAATATATCTAGGCCTATTTATTTTGAATCTGCATATGCAAAGCATTACTTACATAGCAGAAAATAAATATTAGCTTAACGCACTAATTCTAGTTGATAAATGCAAATTACTACACAATGGGATTGTTGTAGAAATCACTGTAAAAAACAATATTTCTCACACACTGTCAAGTTCTATTTTCATGAACAGACCTACACAATTTTAGTATTAACACAGAATATGCTGCAAAATGAACTTTTGCTTTCGCAAATACCGACTACCACATAGCAGCATTCATATATTGAGTGGTCAATTTGTAGAAGACAGTGGAAAAAGTTTCTTATTTTATGATAACTAAGGTATATGGACACATGTTGTAGGTACATATTGAACTGACAAATGTTCCTAGTCCATTTTCATTAAATGAAGAATATAATTTTTGTAAAAATTGTTCTTATTTTGTGATAACTAAGCTATATGGACACATGTTGTAGGCACATATTGAACTGCCAAATGTTCCTTGTCTATTTTCATGAAATGAAGACTAACATTTTTATAATACCAATTATTTTTAAGTATTATTTTAGGAATTAACTTCAATTTTAAATTTCCATTGTTAAATGTTACGTAAAATATGTTGCTTCGTAGCCTTCTACATGCTTGAATGTTAAGTTCCCAGAATAAAACTTGAATTAAATTTTGTTTTTATATTTCTTCTGTATGGTACAATGAAAATATTGTTCAGTTTTAATGTTTAAGACTGTGTTTGCATTAATAAATACTTTGTAAATAAATTCATATTTATACCAATTTTAAACCCTTACTGAAAATTTACTTTCAAATTACATTTAATTATTTTACCATGCATAAACATAAATATCACCATACGACTTTCACTTTAGTGCAACATTCCACAGATACAAATAATTTTCTTTTTTATTATTTTGTTGCATTATACCTCAGGTTTTTATGCAATTAACTATATAAAAAAAAGAAATCTTGTAAATAATTTTTTTAAATCTTATTTGTCGTGCTTTATTTCATGACATACAAATGATACACTCGTTTTCTTTCTCCCGTACCTGCGGCCAACTTTTGCAACAGACATGTTATCTTTTATTAAATGTATCAATTTCACTTTGTCAGTGAAACTAAGAACTTCGTGATCTCTCTTCGGTTCAGAAGAACCACAGTCTCTTTTTAGGAAACAGTACGCTGCTGGCCACGGAATTTTGTATAAATGCACACTGTACATGCACGTCAAGGCAGTGAGTGCCCTACGTGCGGGTAGCAAACGGGCAAACAAGACAATGTAATTAAATAAAATGTGTTCTGCGTGGAAGCAGTTTGCGAGCAGGAGACATGTCCTGTAGGAGATATCAAATCAATTTGTTTTGGAAGCGTGCTGCAAGCGACAGAATGTATGCAAGTGAAGTAGTGCCGCTGCCTGCACATTTGACACAGCATCGCTTCTTAGCCACTCCCGCCTACACTGCATCATACTAACGATAACCACGAGCACCTAGCACATTGCGTAACGAAGCAAATAACAGGAGCTGACAACACAAGACTAGCTGCTCTGGTGCACAGTGATACACTAGTTGTTTGTGCAGCACACTGCGTGGCAAGTACGTAAATACAAACTCTTACGAAACTCATATTTATGTTTAATTTTTTTCCCTCATTTTCCAACTGCGGTTTGTGAAAACCGTGGATAGCCAGTTCACGGATAAGGTGGGCCGACTGTATTAGCAGTGGAGATGTGACTGAACAAGGAGGTGCCAGACAGTGGATGTATCCAAAAAGGATAAATTTATAATCTCCAGAAGAGACAGGGTAGGCAGGGGAGAGGAATAATGGTGTGCAGGGATGGATTAGAAGGTTTGGTAAAATGGATTAGTGTAGAAGAGGAAATGATCGAAGAAGCAAAAATAAAAGGGACTGGCAGGTATCTGAATACTTGCATCATAATACAGACCACCAGGACAAGGATGGAATACAACTGAGATGGTGAAGAAAAGCTTCAACATGCACAGAGATGCAGATGCAAAGTGTGGCAGCACTGTTAGAGAACAAAGGCTTGGTGCAGACTGTAGACAAACATAATTTATGGAATGAAGAGGGGGTGGGGCAAGTATCCTTCTAGATCAGTGAACACAACATTGAAATAATATTACAGTGTATTTTTTTTTAATTAGTGATCATTTTAATGAACACTTCAAGGTTATATTTGTCTCTATGTCTATGTTGTCTATATGATGGTAATTAAGTGATTTATTTTTCATTTTAATTAATTTTAACCCCAACCTGACCGAAATAATTATTTAATTTTATTTTTAACATGGATTTTGTGATAGGAAATCTCTCACAACATTTCATGTAAATTTTACATTTAATAAGTTATTGTTTTTATTGAATACTAGTTCATGTATGGTCATAAGAGACGATTGCTTCCTCTATGCTTAAGTGAGTTGATATCTCAGAGCCTAAGAGGCATTGTTTAAATCTAGCGCTTTAGCCATTTTTCTTTCTTGTTCCCTGAACTGTCAAACTTGTAGGTACCATGGCAGATTCTATGATGGCCTGGATATTATATCTGCCGCCATCGTAACTGTTAGGGCACTACAGGGAGAGTCCTTTGGCCAGCTTAAAAGCAAATCTTTTAAGCTATTTTGAGAAGAGGCATTAACTAAATTAGATTCAGATTTTGTATTATGAGTGAGCTTCAAGTCAGCATGTGAACAGACTGTAAGCTAAGCCATTTTAACTTGACTCTGTTTCCAGTCAATTTGCTTTTTAAGTGCCTCTGCCTTTTGGAGAACTGTTGAATTTAGTTTGGGTTAATATGTATGAACTTTTGCATAACCAGAACATTATCACAAATGACTGTAATGGTTTTGAAGTTTAAACCATCTTAAATTTTAATTCATGTTACAACCATACCCAGAGGTTTGAGAGAAAGTTTTCTCATGTCTCTGCGACTGAAAGTGCTAGCCAAATAAAATTTTGAACTTCACAAGCTACCATTACATTACTTCATACCTACTAGAACTTCAGAACCCCTGAATTATTTAAATAATACTGAACTATGTATGTGCCCATAGAACGAGAGATTTTAGCTATTTTCTATCTAATGTAATTGGAAAGCATCTTAAAACTAATAACTTTGGTTTTCATGTGGAAAGAAAATCATTTTAATTTTCATGGTAATAAACCTCACGTATTTCAAACACTCAGCATTAGGAATTTTATTTGATACATATTTTCTACACTTTCAAACTTAACTAGCTCAGTAGAACATTGTCACACAACTGTTGTGGCAAATATACTTGTGTTCACAACTAGGGCAACAGTAGTAGTCGGCGCGGCACAACATTCCAGTATTGGAGTTAAAGGTTGGGGAAAAATAGCTAAGGGGGTTAATGATAGTGTGGCCAAAGGAAGTAAGCTAAGGGCAGAAATGTTTCTAAGGGATAGGTTTAAGAAGTGGGCTAAGTGTAATGATCTTATGTGGAGAATTTAGGAAGATAATTGATGAAGTTAAGGTTAAGTTTTATATAGTGGAAGAAAATTAGTGCTGCTCACTTTGTCTACTGCACTACAACAGTGAGAATGCCTGCTACAACCATCCATTGCCTATCTTTTAACCTATCAACCCTCATTAACCACACATATTTCCTGCCACCCCTGTCCTGGAGACCTAGGCAGTGTCTGAATTCAATTGCTAAAGGCCCTTAACTGGATTCATGCCCTAGAAAAATGCATCTAGGGCACAATGTAAAACTCTCACTGTCCATATTCACAAGATGCACCTTAGAAAATCCCCTTCAGCCAAGGGCACATATCCTGAAACGATTTTTAATGCACTACTGTTCATTTTACAAATAAACTCATCACAACGGCAACACCAAAGTTGTCAGCTTTTGTTAACATTGATGTTTTCATGTTTCTGCTTGAAATAAATAATTAAGCCAATTTCATGTTTTGACTTGAAATAAATTTCTATATCAATGAGAAACATTAAGAATAGAAAATAATAAATAGCCAAGGTATTTTTATATATTAATTTGAAAATTCAATTTGTAATGAGATAACCTTAAAAACATTAACAAAAATGCCACATTTATCGCTCTGAGAAGCTCACCAACCCAACCAATATCTGCGCTAGTAAAAATAAAGTCAATTTATTGATGTAAGGTAGGTGGAATAACATTTAAATATCAAAGAGACACTTTGCTGCATGTGTAGATATATGTACTTTGAATTGGTTCATTACAAATTTCTAAACCCTACATCTCTTATTTAGTGGTTTCCAACCACCAATGAAAATATTAAAAACTTGTTAGTATTTGTGTGCCTTTGATTAATACCAAGAACAGCAACTCATCACGTACCAGCCAAACTATTGTGTTCAGTTATATAGTTTATTCATGAAATATGTTTCTATGGACGTTAGAAATAGTTGTATATAAAGAAAATTATAGTTTACTAACTTTAAAAATTGTCCGTTTTTTGTTAGGTAAGGTTAAGTTGGGTTAGTTTTAGTAACCTGACTGAAAAATGGAAAACTTAATGGTAAAGTAACCTAACTAAACAAACCTAAACCTAACCAAGAACAGAAAATTTTGAAGTTAGTAAACTACAATTTTCTTTATGTACAACAACTTCTAACATTTACAGAAACATTTTTTCATCAGTAAAGTATACCTCTAAAATCATTTGGCCGGTAGACGATAAGCAGCTATTCATGATATTTACCTGAACATTTAAAACAATTTTGTTTTAACCCATGTTTACTTAGTAGACTTGGCCAATAGTTGGACCATAGATAAAACAGTTAAGCCTAAGTTAGACGTCAGTCTTGAACAGTACTCGAGATGCAAAACCAACAAGGGTGTCAGATTTTGTTGATATGTCATACTTCATGAAGGGGACACCGGGTTTAAACTGCAAAGGTTGCAAAGGGAAGTGACACGGATGCACTGTAACAAACCCAGACACAGCCCAATAAACTTTTTAATTTCAATTTCCATTACCTCTTACTTCAATCTCCATTACCTCAACTTCTTTGCTAACCCATCCACAATTCCTTTTAGTCCCTCCCTTAAGAGTGTGTATTAGATAAATAAACACTGAAAACATCAATTGATATCTACTCTTTTTTCGAAGCCAATACGGATAAAATACTCAATGACAATCATAGATAATGGTATTTCCCAACTTTATAAGTAAATATCCAGAATTGTTAATTCGTTACACGTGATCTCTTGCACCACAGTTAAATTCATAAGGTTCTGGAGTCAGAGATTGTACCTCAGAAGTTCGTAACACTGGAAACCATTTTGTTTAAAACTTTGGCTAAAACTATTATCCAGGATTGCTATGGTTTAATTTTCGTAAATTGGCTTCAAGAAACCTAGTTATAGATTAATGCTTTTAGCAATGAATTATGTACCATGCCCTCTTAAGCATATCATTATTCCACCCTCTCTTCCATTACGATCTCTTCTATATATGGTAAACCTACCACACCCACACTCACTGTCCAGCACATCTTCACTCAGCCATGTCTGTAAGGTCAGTGTTATGTCTGCATCTTAACCTTCCCCACAAAGCTTTCCATATTCTTATACACACTTGTACAATTAACCTCCAAATATTTTATGCTAATACTCTGATAGCCCATCTTCTTGTCATCTTCCTTCCCAACTTCACCATCCACAATAACAACATTCCTCGTGGTGTCTTTGTAACCATCTAATTGCTATTTAGACCCTTACTGATCTATTCTAGCCCTCTCCATACATACAACTGTTTCCCCATGCCAAACCAAACTCCCAATAACAACTTTCCTTCATATATCAGATGTACCTGTACCTTTATACACTATCCAGGCATACCCACTTCATACTGTCCACAAATGTACTCCATAGTCCCTGCACAGCCTTTCATGGACACCCAACTCCTTCGGCTGTTATTGCCTTTGGAAAGCTATTCCCATTACTAAAAAAAAAAAAAAAATACTTACCACTACTCTGCCTTTTGGGAACTTCTCTTATCCCTTACTCACTAATTGTTACAAATCATTCTCTACTTCTGCTACCTTTCCACAGGCATGATCATTTCCTCCCACATGTACTGTGACTAACTTGGAAACAATAATTCCTTAATGTTATTCCTCATAGAGCACTGATCTTGGCCACCCAAAAGCTTCCTATAGTATATGCATTTCCAAGACTTACTCCTAGCAATACAACTCCTTAACACCATATCCTACTACTATTAAAAAAAGATACTTATTTCATTCAGCCCCAAATCTGTACAGAAGCATTAAGATAAAAAGAGTGCCAGGCATAGTTCAAATTTATACGCGCAGGCTGCGTTATTATCCCAAGAGCCATATGGTTCTAGAGAATGCGCTAGATTTCAGCACTCTTGTTTACACCTCCCTCTTTGCCCTCTCCTTTCATTATCAGCATACCATTAATCTCTGAGCCAGGGGGAGGGGGGGCATTGTCTGGTCAGAATCCAGCAGATGATGCGTAACCACTTATGTCTAGACGGTTACACAATGAAGCTGGCTTCCGCTGTTTCCGTAACCTTGCTTTGGGTACGTCCGAACTCACCACTTCCTCTTGCCCCTCGTCTAATCTGTATCGCTTGCAGGATGATGGCCACCACTCCCCACCCCCTTTATTCACCACTTACCATACTACCCTACTCTTTTCACGCCAGTTGGTCTGACGCTCGCAACTTTCCCAACCCGTACATTTTTATATAGGCCGTTCACAATAAATTGTAGCTATCTTTGCTATACAAGGTGAGTCGGGAGGAAAGGTACATGCTTTGAGGGGTGATAGAACTGGTGATTCTGAACAAAATGTTTTTTAATAAACATATGCCCTTTTCTTAACCATTTCAGAGAAACCTAATGAAAACGAGAAGGAACTGTACAAATGCAGGTGACTGTAAATCACGCTACTGTTATCTTATGTTGTGTGTAATTTTGTACATTTCCACACGGTGGCGCTCTAAGTATAGCACAGTTGTTTAACTCAGTCTTAGTCCTACAGTGCTTGTCCTAGTATAGGGAACTACAGTGTTGTTACGTGTACAATGAATAACAGTTCAGTGCAGTCAAAAGTGCCACAGGTCTTCCCACATGCAGAGTATGCTGACATGATGTTTGTCTACGGTTTCTCCGATAGAAATTCCAGAGCCGCTGTTTGTGAGTACAAACAACGATTTCCTAATTGCAGAGTTCCAGATGGCAGGGTGTTTGCAGGATTGCGTGACCACGGTACGCTTCCCAGCGTAAATGTTGTATCCGAACGTCACGTACAACAAGCTCTTAATGAAGTTGATAACATTCTTCAGGTACTGGAACGCAGCCCAACAACTAGCTCAAGACGAATTGCTGCTCAACTTCACCGAGGTCACCTGATCTTACCCCATTGGATTACTGTGTGTGGGGTTGGCTTAAAAGTGAAGTCTACACATGCAGGGTGGACATACGAGAGGAACTTCTCGCTCGTATTTACCATGCTTGTGGTCAAGTAAAACAATGTACTAATGAGCTCAGATCAGCAACACAGCAGCTGTCTATCAGAGCAGCAAAATGCATTGAAGTTGGAGGTGGAGTGTTTGAACATGTTTTGTGTGGAAATGTACACAATTAAACAAAACATACGATAACAGGGTCATAATTTATCGTCACCTACACATTTCCAGTTCCTAGTCGTTTTCATTCGGTTTCTCTGAAATGGTTAATGTTGAGTTAGAGCTGGAATCCCGGATAGTTCGCAACCAGAACACCATGTCAGGTTCCAATATTTATGTCACGACAAATAATTGTACGAATTAATAATTCAAGTTTCATATTAAAGACAAAACCCTATCGATAAACCTTACATAACATAATTTGCACAGCAAAATAATTTAATATACATTTACTATATAAATTTTCAAAAATGTTTTAAATTGGTCGATTTCAAAAACTTTTCCTAATTAAAATATGGCAACCGGATTTATTTTACGAGACAAAGTAAATCTTTATCTAGGGTTTTTATGAGTTAGAGTAGAATCGGATAATAAAAAGTTCATTTTAAAAAAATTGCCATGGGACGTCACATTTTGGCAAAAAAGTTAAAATTTTACAATATGAATAAAAAATTTTCACCGAACACAATGAAAAACATTTCAAACCTAGACACTTAACAGAATTTCAAAATGCAGTTGGTTTCATCAAGCTAACTTTAATAGTTTGCTTAAAATGATCGAAATAAAAAAAATTATCGTAAATATGGTCTAGGATGTGCTGCTTTTGCTGGATAATGGCAAGTGTTGGAAACTACTCGCAGTGACTACCTGCTGTGAGGGGAAACGAATCCATTATGAATACTGTGTTGTTCAAGATTTCACCAAAACATTTAGGACTGAATCGACTTGAGAGAAATGAATGAAGAATACCTAGAAGCAGTGTTGCACCGGGTGAATATGTCTCCGATCTTATTAAATTTTAATTAAAACAAATCAAAACGATAAGTGGGACATCGTTAGAAATTAAACTGATACATTTAAACACTCAGAAAATTTAAAGGAAGTGGCAGTGATGGTCCGATTAGGATTCGAACCTGCGTCACCTTGAATGAAAGTTCACATTCAGTTATAAACTGAGGGATAGATACATGATTACAGTTACTGATGTGTTTGCACTAGTTTACATTAGAGGTGACAGAAACATCATCCATTATTGTGAGTTGGATGAGAAATGAAAAATAAAATAGTGGATTTAGATTTTACGGATAACTTACGTTATGGAAAATTTTGAAAATTGTTTGCATAGTATAGCCTCCAAGACACTTAACATTTTATGAGGTTCAGAGGCACCATGACTTATTTACAGACGAATCACAGACGCTCTTCGTTAGAGCAGTGGATTTCTCGTTAACCGAGCTAAATGGGGTAAACATCTTCAAAGACAAGCAAGTAACCAACAGCAAAACTAAACTGTTGTTTACGTACGCATTATACTGTAGTCAAGCAAACAGTCAACTTTACCAGCGATACACCACCATCTCTACTTACAAGATGTAAAATTGGTGTTAAAGCTGTGTGCGGCCCGGTTGTTTGACTATGGTTCTGAAAGTCCAAAGAGTCTACAGATGATCTTGATTTATTCGTAGTAGGCCTCATGGAAAACTACCAAAACATAAAAATCATAAGTTTTAGTGTTTAAAATAAATGTTGCATGTTTTATCGGGTGCGGATAAAGGAAAAAATTTTGAAGATGGGCAAAGTTTTTTTAATGTTTTTTTTTTCCTGAATTTTAAGCTGGCGGCCCAGGGGTCCTCCCCCAGAATAGTGTTACAAGTTTGAGAGCACAAACTTTATATGTGGGCAATTCCCATGAGTTCTTTGGGATAGAGGTCTTATAATTACAAATAAAAGAGTTAAATTAAGTACTGGATTTAATAGCTCACAAAGCTACGAAATACACAAAACAGTAATCAACTAGAACTCTCACAACACAATTAGTTATGCACACAATTACTCCTG
>PNEQ01068535.1:0-13267 GCA_003012365.1 Medauroidea extradentata | reverse complement strand
TGTGTTTGTTCAGACACGTTTCTCATTTGACTGCACCAATCAGAATAAGATTATTGTGAGTCTGTACGTCTATAATTTGCCAAGGCCAGTGAGGGTAAAATCATCCAACCACAGACGATGTAGCAGAGCTGCAGGTGTGCACATGACGCATCGAAACCAAATGTTGCAAAAATCTTTTCGCCATAAAATCGTGGCTCTAATAATACCTGTCCAGTGCAGGCAGAGCCATTGAGACAGTGGAGTCCTTGAACCTGCGCGAAACTTTCCTGTTGTTTATTACAACTCAGCTGCGTGTTATTAGGGTCAAATTGTTATGGTGCAAGAAATGAGAATGGGCAACAACGGATTGCAAGGGCGGGGAGAAAAACGAATAACCCTAGAAAACAATCCATTCTGTACAAACAATCACAACATTTCCCACACTCGGAAATCTGGAGCTGGTCAGCGGAAATATCGCCCGTATCTCGCTGACAAGAAAGAGACTGGAATGAAAACTACATCATCGAAAATGGTTGTCTACAAATGCCAAATTTCCCGTAACGTTTCCAACTCGTTTTCGTCCTTAAGGGCGTTCCGGTGGCAAAAAAGCATAATTTTATATTTGCACGGCGTATTATTCTCTTTATAGACGTTACTTATAAGAATATCAAAAACCAAGCGACTTACTCAAAAGAAATAATTTACACTGAAATGAGATATCATGGGTCATATGCTAAAATATTTAAAAACACACTATGAAATTCCTTTGTACTTAAAATAATTGAACATTATAACCATTTCACTGAATTATTAAATTATTAAAAAAATACTTAGTTGTGTGTTTTCAAATATTTTAGCATATTGTCCATAATATCTCATTTCAATGTAAATTATTTCAATCGAGTAAATCACTTAACTGTTGTTATTCCTATGTTCCCGTAACTTTTAAATTCTGACGGCCACTGCCACTATGGAAATACTATTCAGAGCTAAAAAAATTTTACAAGTGGAAACTGTAGTCACAAGTAACGTCTATAAAACGAACAATTTGTCGTGCAAATATAAAATTATGAGTTTTTGCTACGTGAACTCCCTTATGCACACACGTGATTCTTGTGCCACCCCCAAGCCAAAATCCTGAGTGCGCCTGCGCCCGTATGCTCATGTATCATGTGTAGAACAGACTGTAACAGAAGCAAAGAAAAATATCTTACATTTGTTGGTGAATTTCCGTACCTTTGTTATGGTGATACAACCTGCGTAGGCTATGCGCTATCGTGTACAAGTGCAGTGAAATAATTTAATATAAAAAACTGAAATAAGAAATGTATAGTAAATAGCTGTTTTCGCAAGTTAAAATATGTCTCTTTGAAGTCACACTAAACTTTATAAATGACCGAAACGTTCATTGTCGACACGTAAACAAAGTTGAAATACCGTTAGGAGCATTGTCACTTTTACACATCGAATAACTTTTACCAACCTAATTGGATTCACATTAACTATTCTGTATTATAACTTTACAATATCGCTGATAACAAATTTGATAAATAAATGAGTTAGGCTGAGATTTGTCACTTTCGAAGGTGTTGAATTGTTAAAAGTATTATTTGTGATAGGTAATTACTTTATTATAGAAGTGTAGCCTAAGTTACGAACTTCAATAAAATATTTGTTAATTCACCAAAATCATATTTAAATAATTATTTGGGTTCCTTTTTTATTCAGGCCTATCTACAAACAATTCTAAGAAGCTTTCTAGAAGGAAGGTTTTGAGTGAATAGGCCAACCTGTTTTAATAATTGAGTAAGCGAAAAATAAACTTTGTAACGATTTTCTAATTTCTCTTAAACATAATATTTATACATTCTCTCAAGCTTCTGTATCGATTTTCACCCACATCACAACGATAATTATAAAATGTTTAGCATTAAATAGCACTCACTAAGACAGTTGAAAAGGTTCATGCACGTTTGTATGAAACATTCTGATGCCTCGCAATGACTATCGTGATTTATTTTACAATATTTGCTACCCGCACAGAAATTTCAAAATACATGATTAACATATTGGTCTATATTCCTTCTAAAACACAGTGACAGAGCAAGTCCCAATTGCAGGAATTTATACTGACTTAAGTTTGATAAAAGAAGAAAGACTCATATACGTATCTTCTTAAAACACTTAATTCTTACAAACCTCATAGTTTCAAACGTGTTTCTTATCTGAATGATAGCCGATCAGTAAATACCACCTCTAAAGCAGACGGCAGGTTATAAGTAGCACTGCGCAAAACCAAAATTTTACTTGGATTCATTCTCTTATCTCCTCGTCCAACATTTCAAAAACTTTAAAAATTGAACAAGGATACAATATGTTTGAGAAGGTGGAGAAAAAAAAAACACTAATTCAGTCATCGTATTAAATGCAGAAAGAAGCATGTTACTCATGAGTGGAAGAGCCGAACAGTATGAGAAAAAGAAAATTTGTTTTTGTATGCGTATCCGAACATGCGGAAATGTGGTTTACAGTGAAAATTAGTTTACCAGTCTGCGTCAGTACACCAGCTGCGCTTAAATACGCAGTAAATAAATAATATGACTCACTCTGCAACATGTATATGTTTCTGTGGAAACGACAGATACTGTTGTTGTCTGCCAGAAGCATTGAGCCAGAAGCGATATTAGCTTTGGTTTGTATCTCCTTTCTGGTCCTATATGACCCATATTTCGAACATTCAAAAACTAGGCCTACCATCACTTTCTGTTTTATAATCAATATACCGTCGTAACGTAAAACATAAAAAAAAAAAAAAAAAAAAATACACATTCCCTAGCTTCGACAATGGGTCACCAGGAAGCAGGACAAGCAGCCAGTTAACTGACCGTCGGCGTGTTCACATTGGAAGCTTACCAAAAACAAAACGCAGAACACCAAATACTGTCTACAAAGTGAGTTGGAACATGGCCTGAGTGTCCATGCAAGCATTCACATCGTCACGTAGCGTGCGTACTAACGTGACATGAGTTGGCCGCGTACGTAAGCAAAGCGGTGGTCGTAAATCTACGTTTTAGTAGTCGTAAGGAAGCAAGACTATAATAAAGTTTTCTACTTCCTCTTTTTGACTTAAATAATTTTATATGTTTCTCTCCAAAACAATTAATGTGTCATAATTAACTGCCGAAATGTTGCCCTAACAAAAATGAATTTTGTGCACATCTACGTTCCGTGTTCTGAATCAGATCCTAAACAACTTTACGCACGTCCGTGCGTGGGTTGAGTGCGATTTTGAATCTGGCTTACAATAGTCCTCACCTGGCGTACTGACGGTGTTGTAGCGAACCACGCGTATTCTATTTTAAGCAAATCCCCAAAACTTATTAATTTTTTTATCTATGAACATGACACACATTTGTAAATAAGCTTCTATAATTCTAAAAACTCAACTCGCATGTAAAAAAAAAAATATTTCGGGCCTCTCAAAATGGCTAGACTGCTGTAACTCTGAAAATACCACCTGAATTCGTAAAGTGCAAAACGAGACGCGTGCGATGGCTTTTACTTCATACTAATCCTGAAAAAAAAATTTTGGGTCGCCATTTAAAGCCCCAGAGGGAAAAAACTACGGCGACAACCTTGCACGCCTGTTTGGCGGATGTCAATAGGGGTGATATGCTACCCGTCTAGCGTGGTACTCTGGCTCATATCGCTCCACTGTTTCCACGCGTCAGTCAAACGCGGAAATTTGAACCCGATAAAGACTTTTATTAGATATGATGATGATATAGTGAAAATGTTTTGTGCCAGCATAGCCTTGAAAACGCTGCATTTTCTTGCAAGCATGTATGAATGGGTGATATACGTCTGACCAACAACAAGCATCAAATATTACAATAGCAGGATTCTTACTGGCTCTGTGAAATAGGGCAACAGCTCCACGTACAAGAAAGAGAGAGCCAGTAATTATCTAATAAGCTGAACGTGTATTGAAATCTAGAAAACTATCAAGATTTCCCGCGTTAAACTATTATTAGATATGATGGCTAGAGTCGCGAACATTTCGCGAAAAAAAATTTTGCCCCAGTTAGTTTCAGTGCCTTACGTGTACATCAGCAACTCTGTGGCAACGTGTCTGTGTGAAGTGACGTGTCTCATTTGACTGTGCCAACCACAGTAAGGTTACTGCGACACCACACGTATGTTACTTGCAGGTAGAACCCCAAGACACATGACAGTTAAAAAACATCCTATCACTGACTATGAATCACAACTGTAGGTGTGCAGATAAAACAATGAAACAAACTGCGGCAAAATTATTTTCACGAAAAGTTCGTGGCCCTAATTTCAACGTGCGTTCATCTTATTAAAAGCGGACTGGCTTTTCCCAGCAAGTAGAGCTTTTATCCTATTTGACTGAGTTAATAAGAATCCCGCTGAAGGTAATATTTAATTTATGTTATTGATCTGCAGACAGTTACATAATCTCAGACGTGTATCACCCAATCATACATGTTGCGAGAAACTACAGTGTTTTCAATGGTACGTTCGCACAAATAAATTTCGCGATGTACCATCATTAGAGAGGGTGGTATATCGCGAAAAATTTTTGTGCCAGCATACCCTTGAAAACACTGTAGTTTCTTGCAACGCGTGTGACTGGGTGATATACACAGACACGACGTAGCTGTTTGCAGACCAATAACATACACGAAAATATTACAACAGCGGGATTCTTATTGGCTCAGTCAAATAACGTAACTGCTCCACGTACAGGTGAAAGTCAGCATTCTTCTGGCAAGCTGAGCGTAAGTTGAAACTTAGCAAACAGTCAAGTTTTCCCGCGATAAATCATCTTCTCTAACCATCATCTAACCGTCATCTTTAACTATTAGTAGATACATGCAAAATTCGCGTTATTTTCTGACAGCTGACTAGACTCCAAGTGACTTATAGGTAGGGCCACGATTTTGTCGCGAAAAGATTTTCGCCCCACTTTGTTTCAGTGACTCACGTGCACATCGGCAGTTCTGTTTCAAGGTTATTGGCAGCGTGTCTATGTTCAGACACGTTTCTCATTTGACTGCACCAATCAGAATACGATTATTGTGAGTCTGTACGTCTATAATTTGCCGAGGACAGTGAGAGTAAAATCATCCAACCACAGACGATGTAGCAGAGCTGCAGATATGCACATGACGCATCGAAACCAAATGTTGCAAAAATCTTTTCGCCATAAAATCGTGGCTCTACTTATAGGCTCGTTCGACGTCTCCCGCTGGCCGATATTGTCGTGACTTGCCGCGGAGAACGCTTACACGGTAGGGAGGCCAACCTCTGTAAAGACGTAACACACGTAAATTACATCAGATTGACATAAAAGTTCGTGGCCAATTTAGTCGCAAATAATGCTCTGTTATCTATAGGAATATGAAGTTTAGTCTGCTACCAAATGATAACGCAAATTATGCATGTCTCTAACTATTATTAATAGAGACATGAAAAATTCCCGTTATTATTTGGCGACAGACTACTCCACTGATCTGTACACACTCGTGCACAATCGGTCATTTCATTGTTCACGTGTATATATGTGATGCTAATGTAATGTACGTAGGGACTGAAAATTTTCGCGAATTCAATGACCCGTAGACTATAATCCATTATACTATGCATACTCAAGCCCCAACTATTCGTTCATTGTCTGCTGTTGCACTGAGTAGCAGCTAGTTGACTAATAGTCGGGGCTTGAGTATGCATAGTATAACGGATTCTAGCCTATAGGTAATAAAATTCGTGAAATTTTCCAGTCCCTAAATATACGTAATTGACTGCTTTACATGCGACTGACCGGTCTACCGAGGATTGACTCAAAAGTGTTCCCCCTTACCATCCACGGCACTACAGGCCAGTGGATGGTGTCGAGCAAGTAGATATAAGCCTGCAGTCTAGTCTGTTGTCAGAAGATAACGCGAAATTTGCATGTCTCTAAATTTACTGAGACACGGTAAACTTCACGGGTTCGCTGACCTGTAGGCTAGCCTGCAAGGATATTTAAGAGTGCGTGGTAGATAAATAAATGCTGAAATCATTAATAGATTTCTACGCTGTTTTCGAAGCCAATAAGGATAAAATGCTCAGCAACAATCTAGATAATGGTATTTGCAAACTTTATGAGTAAATATTTATCCAGAATTACTAATTCATTACGCGTGATCGCTTGCGCCGCAGTTAAATTCACGAGGTTCAGGCGTCAGAGATTGTCACACAGAAGTTCGTAACACTGGAAATAATTTTGTTCAAAACGTTGGTTAAAACTATAGTCTAGGATTGCTATTGTTAAATTTTCGCAAATTGGCTTACAGTTATAGATTAAAGCTTTTAGCGTTGAATTATGTACCACGCTCTCTTAAGAAATGAAGTAGACAGCAGATACTCAATAGCTGCTTGCTGTTAAAGTGATAGGTCTGTATTAGTTACAGTACCATTACTGGCTCAGATACTTCCAGGAGATGTCAAATAAGTCAAAGGCCAATTATTAAAGTGACACAGTTGTTGGAATTCTAGATTGTACCCAAATGAAAACACGAATTTTTCAGGTCTCTATTGATGGTTTCGAGGCAAATCAAGAGTAGTGTATAGTCATCGGATGATCGCCTGTTGACGCTCGCAGTCACAGAGGCTAAAGCCCGGTACACACTATCCTTAATTCTCTTCTCAATTACTTACTTAATTCTGTTTATAAATTTCGATTGCAATTTCATACCAGAATTATGTAGCAAAACTTTTGTGTTGTGTACACACTATCTTTGTTTACTAACATGTTTCAGTAAATTAAGAAGAAAAATATATTTGTGATGTTGGTTGCTATATTTCATAAAGTGTAGTTGTAAAACTCCCGAAAACTATTTCACAATACAAGACGTATGTGTAGTTGCCAAATAAGTGAAACAAACTTGTATTATTTAGGTTTTGTAAACTTCGATGGTCTTTTGTTCAGTAGGTAAACAGAATTTTATTTCTATTCAAATGATATTGGCAACCCCTACTTGTGCACTTCACAGGCGCGGTGGCTGAAACCGTGCATTGCGCACGCGCGTGAACAAACACTGCGATGAAAAATAGGACGGGCTCTATCTGTGAAATTCAGTACGGAATTCTGTATAGAACCAGCGTAGATGCGGTACACACTGACGCAGTGTTACTTGTAATGAATTTGATACGGAATTCTATACTGAATTATGGCTAGTGTCGCTTAACATGTGGCAACTCCTGCCGTATCATACAGCGCCAGACCTTGCAACAGCGATATTAACCACACGCCCACTTGTGGCGACAGGAGCGCGACGGTGTATCCTGTCTTCGGCTGGGCGGTGCAATGGGTGAAGAGGGGAAAGAGGTAGCTTCTGACAACTGGCCTCCCGCTGTTCGCATTCCTGAGGTCGTCGTCAACCCCTTCCAGAACAATACCGGAGGGAAAGGAGGGGCTAGGTGTCTTCTGTAAGTGTTCGTACACCTCGGGTGACGGACCTACCGCGCTGCCATCGCCTCGCGCAAGGCCGCTGACCCTTGTACCCGCTCTTCCCAGAACTGTTGCAGTGTCCCTGCTGTTGCTACCTGCTCGCTGAGAACCGCACTTATAAGCCTTGCGAAACCGCAGATTCTGTTGGAAGAATGCAACCTATTGTCAGAGGGACGCGACACTACTATACATGCGTCATGTCACATAGGCCTACAGGGTCTGCATATCCCGTCCTAACTTGTCCCAAGGAGCTATCAGCCATTCGGTATACAGTGAGCATTCAAAAAAGCCCCGCTAAATACCTATTTTCAGCCAGTTTGTATCTTTCCGCTGCCTCGACTGACGCATGGGCGGCGTTGCACACGCGTATTCTTTTTTACGCAAAACCGCTTAACTTATTTGTATCACGTTTATCTACGAAAAGAACACACACTTGAAACTATGCTTCTATGTTTTCCAAAATTCAGCACGCTTGTTAGAAACACGATATTAGGGCCTCTCAAAATGGCTTTAAAAAACGGGTTCCTTAAACTGCTGTAGCTCCGGAAATATTACCTGAATTCGTAAAGAGCAAATCGAGGGGCGTGGGTTGGTCTTTACTTCATACTATTAAAAAATAAAATGTTGTGGTCACCACCTGAAGTCCCGTAGGAAAAAGATTACAAGGAAAACCTTACACGCCAGTTTAGCGCGCTGCGAATAGAGGCGATATGCTTCTCGTCAAACGTGGGATACTGGCTCTTATGGGAGATGCAAAGCAAAGTGGCTGACATCTGGTGGTGAACTTCTGAACCTTCGGAATGGTGATACCGACTGCAGACGCTATATTGTACATGTGCGTAGCGAGGCTATTTAATGTCTATAAATAAATACTAGATGGCAAAAGTACTGTTCTTCATTGTAAAAATAAGAGAGTTTTATTAAAAATATGTCTCTATATGTATGTAAAGAGCACTGTCGATGTGTAACAGTGTAAAAATATCGTTACGAGTGATTACTTTTTCACACATCGCAACTTCTGCCAATCCAATTGTATTCATATTATAAACAGTATTCTCCAAACTAATTCTGTATTACCTAAGTGTATTTTATTTTCCAATTTTTGTATGTATTGTAGTAAACACGTTTCTTTCAATATAACTGGTTTATGCAGAACTAACGAGGTTAGGCCTAACCTCATCAATTTTCTGAATACTAAATTGTTGAAATGATATAGTCGTAGACGTATATATTAATTTGTAAGCGTTAAAATACAAACTTAGCATGCGTGTCTTATTAAAAATAATTTTCCGTTTTATGTTTATTTCTGAAAAGTAGATTTTTTCCTACAATAAAAAATGTTACAAAAAATTTTCCGGAGCTACGTTTGCAGAACATTTCGTAAATATCTAGTAACGTTAAAATTACAATCTCATAATATCCCTTTTTATGAAAAGTATTAGTCTACTTGCAATCACGATAGTATTAATATATGTTGTAACAACAGCATGAACTAACCTTCAAGCATTATGTAACCTATAACCATTCTAAACGGACAGTTTTCGTGCGCACAAATTTTAATCAATTTTGTAGTTTTCCAAAAAAATAATATTAATTTTTTTCTTATAAATTGTATTTTCCGTATAACAAAATCGTTTACTGCTACACACTCCCCATGCGGCTTTATTCCGCGTCGCTTCTAATGCACACTTCAATGAATAATATGGGATATATTAAACAATTTATTACATATTTTGTATTAAATAGTTCGTTGTGTTCAATATTGGTTTTATATACATTAATTTAAGCTTGCATTTATCCATACGAGCCCTTAAAAATGAAAATAAACTCGCGTTTCCATTGCCACGCATATGAAAAATACGTTTCTATCACCATTCCGGCCGTCTGCAAGGCGCGACTGTGCTGCTCCTAGCGTTGCTTTGCATCTCCCATAGCTATGCTGTTCCCACGCGTAAAGCCGAAGACCAAAAAATTAATTTACATTTTCAATCAAGGGACAGTAATTTCGTTCAGCAGACTAAAACTGGGAAGAGCGCAATTTAATAATAAATCAATCGAAACAATATGTCTTGCAGTCATAAAATGCAAAAGTTTGCTCAGTGTATATAACTTATTACAATTTGATATTGCGTATGAAAAAAACCTAAAACATTCGACGCTCTAAGTTAACTTATTTTAGTAACGAAGCACGTCCACGCTATCTCTTGACATAATCGAAGATAGAGCGACTGACATAGGAAAGTGTTTAATTTCTCCGGACACATTGCTTGAAGTTTTTGCGTGTAAGTTAAACTGTTCGGTCAGTAGAAACCTACACAGGTTCATTTTAAGTGGTTATCTCTATAGCCTATATAAAAATGAAAGCTGACTGACTGACTGACATATCAAACTGCAGCCCAAACCACTGGACCTAGAATAGTGAAAATTTTTGTGGGGGTTCCCGTCAGGTCGTAGGCGAGCACTAAGAAGGGATTTTTCGAAATTCGACCTCTAAGGGGGTGAAAAGGGGTGAAATGTGTGTCCGAAGAAACGTCGATAAGCTCGAACCCGACGGCCAAATCATCGTGATTTTTACTTTTATAAGACACTCGTAAAAATGCATATTAGCCAATTTAAGGATTTTTCGAAGTTCAACTTTTAAGGGGCTGAAAAGACCTTAAATGTGTTTCCAACCAACTATTGATATCTATCGAACCCTTCGGGATAGAGAGTTGATATTCACTTCAAAATATTGCTTACGTAAATACCCAAAAAGCAGTTTTAGGTTTTATTGAAATTCGACCCCCGGGCATTAAAAAGGGGCAAAATGTGTTTTTAATGAATCGTCTATATCTTTGAAACAAAATTGGTTATCGTCGTGATTTTAACTTTTATTAGTTACTTTTACAAATGTCTATGGCAGGACTCAAAGACGTTTAGAAATTCTTTATTTAAAGGGGTGAAAATACGTGAAATGTGTTTTCGATTATCCTTTCATATCTATCGAATCAATAGAGATATCGAAGTGCTCTTTGCTTTAAATTGGTGCGTTCTTAAATATCCCAAGCACCATTTAAAATATATTTTCTAAATTCGGCCCTAAACTGGTTAAAAAAGGGATAATATGAGTTTTCGACTCACATTCTATATATATCGATCCCATAGTTTTTTTTATATAGCGACGTGATTTTTGTTTCGGATTGATGCTTACTCGAATACCTAAAAAGTTATTTCAGGAATTTTCGGAATTCGCCACCTAAGGACGTGAAAAAGGGTGAAAAGTGGTGAAAAGCGTTTTCAATTAATCGTCGATATATCTTGAACCCAGCGGGCTAATAATGTTGTGTTTTTTACGTCCACGAGATACCAATAAAGTATTCTAAAACGTGGCTCAAGGGTTTTTCGAAATTTCTCAATACTGTGCAGGGGTGATATGTATTTTTTAGTGAATGATCGATTTTGATTCGACTGAACGGGCTAGCGATGTGATTTACACTTCAGTTGGATACTTATACAATGTCTAAGATGTAAATTAAAAATATTTCGAAATTCGACACCCAAAAGGGTGAAAAAGCACAAAATTTGTTTTCCATCAACCCACAATATATATCTAACCAGTAGCGATATTGAGGTGTTGTTCGCGTCAGAGTGATGCTTACATAAATATTTTAAAAAATATGTATGTATTTTTTTTCTTTATAAGAAACGTGATTATTAAGAATAAAACTTAGTTGGTCAATAATCTAGGCAGACGATCCGAAAAGCAGGAACGAGCAGCGAGAAACAACCTCTACAGGAGTTTCACTACAGTAACCTATCGAGACGTTGTGTTGTACAACCTCTATGAGCCCAGGACACAGATATTTTATTTTTTTTTAATAAATTTTATTTTCATGAATTATTTCGACGTTACGTGACGCAGTTGTTTGTTACTCAGGTCTAAATTCCGGGAGGTTCTGGGCTCGAATTCAGTTAAAAGCTGCGTGCGAACGTTCAATTCTGAAACATAAAAACTACAAGGCAGATCGAATTAGTGCAATTTACATGTAGTCTTTAAAAGGGGTAAAATTGCAGTTCGCTTTCCTCTTAGGTTCCTCTACAATATCAGCTGACATATCGTCGGTATACTGCCAAAAGTGATTAAGTTATAAATGCTATTTCATTTAAAACCAGTATTAAATTGTAGATAATAACAAAAATTTGGTATGTTACTATACTGTGACACAGCAGTACGAAACGACGAATAGACTTTAAACTTGGGCAATTGTTCGTGAACAACATATACATATTCCTAGCATTTTTATAATTTTATCTCATTTAGACTTTGTCACTTTTGGCAGTAAACCGACGATATATCATCTCACTAATCTCAGGTTTGGGGCACCAATTACTTTTCCGCGAAACCTTTACCCTCTGAAATTTTGTAATGTCAATAAAGTTAAAGTGAATATTTTGAAAATATATAATTGAGGGCACCGTCAACAATGGTTGTGCACAGGGTAAACAGATGCTTTACATTCGATTAACCACTTACCTTAGGTGTCTGTAATCACCCCACAACGTCAAATAGGCAGGGCTATAAATAAGGCAAAGGCGAAGTCGCTGTTAGTGGCAGGGACAAACTTAAGACTGCTTTTCGCATGGACAGCTATAGCTACTTATCCTTCTGCAGAATTAGTTCAACTAGCCGCTTAGACATTCTAACACTTGATGACTGAAGTACCAATCTTGTGTACAAAGAAGTTTTTAAATTTAAGTAAATATTATCAGTTACGTATAATACTCGCGAGCAAAGCCGCGGGGGACTGCTAGTTATTTATACAAAACACAAATATTTCGAAGGCAGTTTTTATTCAGTATTGTTAAAATATAGTTTTATTCTCAAGTCGTTACTGAATTAAATTTAACATTAGCAATAGTTTCCTTACTCTTTGTACAATAATTCGCTGCCAACCTTACAAAGAGAAAGGAATCTATTGTTAATGTTAAATTCTATTCAGTAACGAGTTGTGATTTTTTTAGTTTTAACACATTAGTTTTCACTCTATCCCGAAAGTACTATACCAATTATGCACATATAAAATCATGTCTGTTTCATAATACTTCAGTAAATATACACAATCAATTAGGAAATAATGTTTAGCATTGCAGAAAAAAGTTTAATGGACGTCGTATGTTTATTGTAAGACCACAAACATCAACTAACATTGAACCAATGCCCTCATAACTGTCAATTTTTACTGACGTTATGTGAAACAGAGTAGACAGTTGACACAGTTTTTTAGCAAAACGGTAACTTGGCACGTTTTTGTCTACATATATTTTTTTTATGTTAACGTTGGTAATTACGAAAATGTCAAGTTATTACCGAAAAAAAGAGGCCTATCTGTATCTTGTCCCAATGAACTTATATGGCTACGACCTTTGGCTGTGTTCCAGTAGGAACGTTTCTACTACAAACATAATTATGTATTTTTGTAATTTGCTGTGTGCAAACTTCGTGAAAGTTTAAATTATATAAAACCTAAGTATATCATAATAATCGACATTGACTGTACAGCCGTATGTACGAGCGTATGTGTATATATATATATATATATATATATATATATATATATATATATATATATATATATATATATATATATATAAGTGCAAAAACTCTTTAAACTTTTGTAATGGAATGCTTTAAAAAAATTCAGGACTAAAGAAAAGTCCTAAGTGAGACACACTACGAAGGCGTTTGGCAAAACACCTTTCGCTCGCAATAATATATATTCTGCATATTCT
>PNEQ01068533.1:0-13268 GCA_003012365.1 Medauroidea extradentata | reverse complement strand
AACTTCTGAAACACAAGAATGAGCGAGGCAACACTCTGCTTTCTGAGCTGATGAAACAACTTCTGAAACACAAGAATGAGCGAGGTAACACTCTGGTTTGTGAGCTGATGAAACAACTTCTGAAACACAAGAATGAGCGAGGCAACACTCTGCTTTCTGAGCTGATGAAACAACTTCTGAAACACAAGAATGAGCGAGGCAACACTCTGCTTTGTGAGCTGATGAAACAACTTCTGAAACACAAGAATGAGCGAGGCAACACACTGTTTTGTGAGCTGATGAAACAACTTCTGAAACACAAGAATGAGCGAGGCAACACTCTGCTTTGTGAGCTGATGAAACAACTTCTGAAACACAAAAATGAGCGAGGTAACACTCTGTTTTGTGAGCTGATGAAACAACTTCTGAAACACGAGAATGAGTTAGGCAACACTCTGCTTTCTGAGCTGATGAAACAACTTCTGAAACACAAGAATGAGCGAGGCAACAGTTTTGTGAGCTGATGAAACAACTTCTGAAACACAAGAAAGGGTAGAGGGATCAACCTCTCGTCAAGCTTCCACGAGAGCAGCTGAGATGCCTCTTCCAACATAGATCCATTTGTATGATCCAGCTGAACGCTAAGCTACTTTAGGAGCTTCTGAAACGCCTCTTCCAACACGGATCTGTTTAGCTGAGCAAGCTGAAAGCCAAGATACTTTTAATAACTTGTCTCTTCAAACATTGATCTGTTTAGAAAGACAAGCTAAATGCCAAGCTACTTTGAGAGCTACTGAAACGCCTCTACAAATGCAACTTCGTTTAAAAAGACTAGCTCAACAGCAAGAAGTTATCAGAGTGAGAGAAATTTCTGAACAATTGCAAGCGAGAAGAAACATTCATGCAGAAATGCAAACCGAACTGTGACAAAATTTTATGTGTAACAACAGGTTGTATTTAATGATTCTGGACTTTAATACAATCCTTGACTTAATTGCCATAATCATTCTTTAATTGTTATAGGTTCGATGAGTAGAAAATGCCAGTTTTGCGATGCTTTAAAATGGAAACATGAGACTGTAGTAATGTGCTGTTCCAATGGTAAGGTTTAGCTTTCTGTATTCGGTGAACCAGAAGAGTCTTTAAAAATTCTATACTTATATGATACAGATGAATCATAGCTGTTTTTAAATAAAACCAGAAAGTATAACTCTTGCTTCCAAATTACATATTTTGTAATAGACAAAGTGATACGAATGCCTAAGTGTTCACCAACTTTTACTGTACAAGGCCAGATATATCATAAAAATGGTTCACTTTTTCCAGTAGACAATGCACAGCATAAATTTTTGCAAGTACATTTTGTGGGTGAAGAAGAAAATGTAAGCCGTTGTTGTCAGTATGATGAAGTCGAAAGAGATGCAGTACTGAAAATTCAAAGAATGTTACATAACCACAATACCTTCAAAATCACAATAGAAAACTGGCCATAAGACGATTACAAAAGTTGTCATCCATGCTGATCAAACTCCACGTGGCCGATACGAGAGGCGTTATAACGCACTGACAATTAATGAAGATGCTGTCTTGGTAACTGGCGATCCATGCTCTCCACGAGACATAGTGTTACGAGCACATGACAATACATTGACACGCACAGCAGATAATCATAAATTTTACGATGCTTTGCAGTACCCTTTAGTTTTAGTACAGGTCAGCTCGAACACTACTATAAAACAGCCAGTTCCCAATTAACAAGTTACCTGCATGGATTTTTACACC
The DNA here is from genome assembly GCA_003012365.1 of Medauroidea extradentata. NCBI lineage: Eukaryota > Metazoa > Arthropoda > Insecta > Phasmatodea > Phasmatidae > Medauroidea > Medauroidea extradentata. The sequence continues at coordinate 11,507 of PNEQ01068533.1, read as the reverse complement.
TATCACACGATGCTTCGAAAGCATGACTTTAACCTCCTTCTGCAGTCAAGGCGGCTCTTTCATCAATTCTTAGTAGATAATGTAACGTGTTGGCCAGGCAGCAGGCACATTACATCGTGCTGGGTGGACAGCCCGGTGAGTCAACCAGTGATGTCATGGGTTTTCGCAGCTATGTCGCAACTCCCGAGAGACGTCATTGGTATTCCCCGATGACGCCAGTTTGAATACGTGACTACCAACAGGCACGACCGAGGTAATGTCTATTTATAGAACTCAGGTCATATTTCATCAGCTATTGACATCACTGAAGGGGCCGTATAAAATCCACAGGACTGCGTAACATGAGGCAGTCTGGAAGCGATAGTCTTGTAGTGAGTCTTGAAGAGTCAGTCTAGTGTTGTGGAGTCAGTCTGGAGTCTGGAGTCAGAAGTCTGAAGAGGATCAGTATGAGTTTGTAGTCGGCGAGTATGAAGTGAGAACCAACAGTGGTGTGAGGCAGCGGCCTTAGGGGCCGCCTTACCACTGGGGCGGCGGTGGACGTCGTGAGAAGTGACGGGATGAGAGGAGACACTGACGGCAGCGCAGAGATAAAGAGGACCCAGCGCCTTGGGGGCGGTATCACGACGGCGTCGAGGCTGATGTAACATCGGTGGAGCTGACGAGGTGTGGAGTCTCGAGGATGGCAACACAGCAGCAGTGGTCAGTGTCGAGGCTGTGGGACGCCAGCGGGCTGCAGGAAGGACGAACAACACTTGTAGTGTTGTTTGGAGTACTGCAGAGGTGGTGAGCTGTGGAGAACAACACTTACAGTGTTGTGTCGAGGAGGGCAGTAACTGGCTACTTGAGAAGACTGTCTAACTGGTGATTCAAGAGAAGGAGTGCTTTGAGAGTTCGCTTTTGGTCCTGCTCGGAGGAGGGGCTAAGCTTGTGCAGAGAGGCTGGTGAGGACATCTTGGTGATGTCAGGAAAACGTCTTGGTGACGTCGGAGTCTACTGCGAGGCTACAGGCCTACACCTTCGTAGCAGTACTGGGTGAGACAAGAGGGCTTCTGCTGCGGGACGACAGGTGAATGAGGAGGTGCGCGACAAGAGTCGAACCGAAGACTTCAAGAGTGAAGACAGTGGTGCACTCTGGGTGCTGCACTGTACATGGTGAGCCATCCTCCCTTAGGATTGTTAAGGTTGTACATTGTCACTATTTGAGAGACTGTTGATTGAATATATGACTGAATTTTTATTGTAATTTGTTGTCTTTAATTGATTAACGGAAAATATTCTGGTGCTTTAATTGTCAAAGTTAATTAACGTTCTGTGGCACAGTACTAATTGTGTGCATAACTAATTGTGTCGTGAGAGTTATAGTTGATTACTGTTTTGTGTATTTCGTAACTTTGTGAGCTATTAAATCCAGTACTTATTTTAACTCTTATATTTCTAATTATAAGACCTCTATCCCAAAAGAACTCATGGGAATAGCCCACATGAAAAGTTTTTGTCTCAAACTTGTAACAGTATGTACATTAAAGTAGAGTGTGAACGTGTTTGTTACATTTCTATAAACCAGACAAAACTACGGGTTAAAAATTACATTCACCTTCAAGATGTGATTAGCACAGAGGGTATTATTAGCGCTAACAACTTAGGCAACGTGGTTAATATTCCCTCTATTTTTGTGAACAGCCCCCGCTATATATGTACATGAATACACTCAAGACATTATTTTCATGAGCTATCTGTAACGTTTACCTGCAATCCATCACGGAAAGAAGTAACTGAAGACCTTACGCTCGGACAAAGAGTCACTGATCGACATAACATAGTTGCCCGAGTGTTTCGTTTAAAGATTCAAAAGCTAATGAATGTTATAACAAAAGGAAAAGTATTTGAGTAGTGTAGCATAGTTCCTTCTATTGCAGGAGCAGGGATCAGGGATCAGTTCTGTATTTGATACTCTTCCTTGTTAGGCTGTTCATACACCATCTTGGTTAATGTTCGTTGTCTTGATACCTAGCTACCCTCATTGGCTCCACACTCCATCTTGTTTTTTTAAAATTAGTTTTATAGTTGTCCTCTAGGCAGGTCTGCCAGTAGTTGCTGATCGTCTCCTATATGGCGTTGATTATTAAGACTCTGGCACCGAGATAGCATTGGTGTTGTATGTACTAATAGTTCAGTACGTCTCCATTTCCAAGTCTCCCCGCTAGGTACGCTAGCCCATAAAGTAGTTTTTTAAAGGTACAAGGAAACTAACCTTACCAATTGTGAGTTCGATGTTACCAGAACCTACATCATTGTTTCTGTGTAGCTCACACGTTGCTTCACCCAAAATATTATATTATTAATTTATTTTTATTAAATCCTATTACCTGGCTCTTTGTGCGCTCAAGGTAGACACCACGACATTTCAACACTTTTTTTGCAAGGCTTAATTAATTTCTACACTAATAAAATCTCTCGTTTTTAGGACCCTTTCCTTCTGTGATGTATCATAGTACACTGCTAGGAATTTTTATAGTATGTTGCTTCTCGTAAGGCATTGAATATGTTCCACTCGTGTAGGTCTTAGAATTTTTTTTTTTTCCTGTTATGGCGTTTATAAGTAGTGTAGGTTAGTACTATTTTACCTCTCGTAATATATGTCTTCTTCTAATTCTTTTAATACGCTATTCTTGCTATGCTTCGTCAGGGCTCTGTAGAATTTATGTTACGGTTAGGCCCTTTATTTAATATGTTCTTAATGCTGAAATCATAACTTAACCTGACCTAACCTGACCTCCTACCATGTTACATATCTAACCTTGTCTCTGTTCTTTCTTTAACCCAATACTTTTTTTCCTTTGTTTGTATGACTACTAGTATTTTTTAAAACCACATGTCTAACCTTGTCTCAGTTTTTTCTTTAACCTAATACTTTGTTCCTTTGTTTGTATGACCAATAGCAATAATATTTTTTTTAACCAATTTTATAAATTTTAAGTATTTTTTATAATGTTTTAGCTTTTACACGTGCTCAACTTCTTGGAATTTATTATTTTTGTCTTGTACATGTTCTGTGAGTTAGTTTCTCATTTTTTGTTTAGTTTCGTAACATTTATGCTGTTACTTTTGTATTTGTAAGTTTCTCCTTGAAATGCTTGATAATATTTCTTTTTTTTTATTGCTTATGTGTAGAAGGAATGGTTAATTTGTTTTGTGTTCAACATTTTTATGTATTATATTTTTGTTCTTTAAATATGTTTCTTTTGTTTAAGTGTTTTATGTATGTTATCATTTTTCTCTCTCTCCCACCCTCTCTCCCTCCCACTCCTTTACTCTCCCTACATCTCTCTCGCTCTCTCGTACTCTCTCTCCCTCAGTTTCTCTCGCTCTCTCCCTCTCTCTAGGACATTGCATGTTGGTTTTCTGTGTTAGACCTTGAAAGGCGTTTTTCGTTTTACATATTTGGTTTGAGACATTTTCTTCTGTGTTGAACTTTAGTATACAATTTCTAGTATCACACAGTAATTTTTGTACTTTGGTTTAAGTATTTTCTAGTCTGTAAGTAATTGTATATGTTTTTTATTTATTTTTTTGTCTGTGTCTAGAACTTTGAAATACTGTTTATGTTAAACTTCCACTGACATTTTTGTCTGCAATTTCTGATGTTATTCTGTAGGTGTCAGAACTACTTTTACCTTGGTGGCAGTGCTCATAACTATTTGTTTAAGCCCTGAATATTTTACTTTATGTTATGTGTACATACATTTTAAACTAATTAAAATGTGTTTAGTTGGGTTTGGCCCGTGGTTCTTCAGTTATATGGTTTTATTTATACTACTGTACACCGACCTATGTTGGAATAGGAAAATATCAATACCTTTGTGCCAGAATCTGGAGTATTTTGTACCAGTCAACATACATTATCGTACCATTTTGTCACCTAACCATGCACTAACTCTAAATTTTTTCTGACACTTATAGTAAATGAACTCATTAATTTTGCTTTGGGTAAAGATGTTTTTGGAATAAATAATACAACAAAATATATTTTTTAAGAATTTTATTGAGATCATGTATTATTTTGTATACATTTCTTTTCAGTATCATTCTCGAGCAGTTGTGACACAATGTGTCTAACTGATAACTGTAATATAGTGAATTATATAATTCTTCTTATCTGTCAATGTAGTCATAAGTTTCTTCTGTGATGATCGTGGAGGACATTCGTTTATCGGCAGAAATGGTAGATCTCTGTGATCCTTGTGTAGTTCAGGAGGATACATTACATCACATTCAATGATGTATCTCACAGGAGATATGTCCGGCACACTCATGATGTCTAGGTCGGTACTTCACCACTTGAAATTTCTTATAGGTAGAAGCAGACTCATAGCCCAACCGTACAAGTTATTAGCATCCAGGTACAGTCAACTCTCGATTATACAACCACGGGAACAACGACCCTCTCGAAGTAACGACCCTTTTTCCAGGAACCGTTAAAAGAAAAAAAAAGAGCTTAAAAAAATCTAAATTCAAAGAAAATAGCTATAAAGGCGTTGCGCTTATTTTGGCTGCAAAGGGTTCCAGTTTTTTCTCGAAAACTGTACTGCCGCTCACGGCGTGTTTGTTCTAAAAATATACGTTGCTGGCCCTTCCTCCCACGTGACGCGATGGCCAGTAGGCGGGCCCATCCCCCGCATGCCTCTCTCCCATCTCAATAAGGCAGTTCGCTTGGCTCACCTCCTTTTCATCATGCCGTATCTTTTTTGCAACTGATTTCTTGTGCCCTTGGGTAAGGTAGTATGTCTGTGTGCCTGTGATATTACAATTATACTTAGGGTTTATTTAAGCTTTATTACGTTTTCCGTATTGTTGACTGAATGCTATTAAATATAACTACCAACATGTCATTTAATGATTTATACACAGTAATATGTATAAATCATGCTTTTCACAAGAGAAAGCAGGACAGTTCATAAATGACAATACCCAATGTCGGGTGCATGTCTCAGATATGCGTGGCATAGGGCAGTATGCCACAAGACAACAGTGCGTCTGGTGTGAGTCACTAGCCCACACGTGCGCTCGCGCACACAGACACACGTGCGCAATTGGCTTGACCGTAAACAACAGCACTTGTATACGTCGGTGAAAAGAAATTGTGAAACAAGATATTGTAGGTTGAAAGTTTTTCTGTGAATGTACTAACTACGTTTATTAACAATGATCAACATCTTGATGTTTGTAATTGTTTACTGTTGGTGAGCAAATTGTAACTGCATACCAAATCCCTCTCCATGCACATTGGTGAAGTGTGTAAGTAACTCATGCACAGAGTAGATTCATTATAGAAGCCGAATATTTTCACACGGCCGGCCGAGCTAGCGAAGTGAAAGAACTGCAAAACAAAGGGAGTAGTGTTATCATCACGTCCCATCTGCTGAGCGAGCGTCAGGAACTATGACCAGGTAGTGGTCAAAAGTGGCACAAGTGACATAGGTTTGACACGTTGTGTATGTTGATTTTGAACTAACCAGTTTCCAGATAGATCGATGCGCACACAAATTATTATACACGTGTGTGTAGTCGCTCACTGCCAAGACAATGTCCCAGGACGCAAACAGCTTTATCAAAACGTGTGTTGTGCCAACTAGAATTACAGTTGCCAGCTAAGTTTGTGTCTAATGTATCCAAGAAAAGTCTTAGATGTCAACCATGGCATATATTCATTCAGAATGTATGTGCCTATTGAAATAAATTACTATTTCAATCTACAAAATTGAGATAGTACCTTGTAAATAGTTTCGAAACGACAACATTGCTCACACTTAATTTATGTTGCCAACGATATTCATGTTTTACTGTCATGAATTCACGCTTGATGTTAAGCTACAGATCGTATATGCATGTTCAGAGTATCATATATTCAAAATACGTCATTATATTGACTATTACTTCAATGTACTTTACTGCGGCTTTCTTGCAAATAACTTCCAAAAACTGTTGTTGCTGGCGCAAGAATCCGTATTGATGACGACGTTTTTGCTTAATTTTTAGCCAAAGAAAGATCATATATCCGCTTCCAGTGAATTTATTTATTAAAAAAAAAATCACCCTACCGAAAAATATTAATATTTCAATTAACTTTACTGCGGCATTCTTGAAAATATTCCAAAATGGACGTTGCGGGCGGAGGAATTTGTGTTATCCGCTATGTTTATGATTTATATTGAAGTAAACAAAGGCCGTAGATCCACTGCAATGGCGTACTTTTAAAAATAATACTTTTGCTTTTCAAAATTAATGTGTATAATTTTAGTAAAACACGTAATTTTTGCTCCAAAGACGAATGAACACAGATTCAATAAATAAAAAAACCGTAAATTGAGACATTTTAGAGGTTGGAGATTGTTGAAAATTTGTCAAAATTCTATTAACGACCCCTTCAAAATAACGACCCTATTCCCAGGAACCATGAAGGGTCGTTAAAACGGGAGTTGACTGTACTGTAGATGAGTTTCTGGCTGCAAAGGATCGTATTTCTCACAATCATACTTGTTGTTAGAAACACAGTGTCGCTTCACGCACTAGGCCACACCTCCTCGAATACCTCTCTCGAGATACAAGTACGTCACAAGCTGTCAGAAGTTCGAGCTTCACTGATGTAGCATGCAGTATAGCATCGAATGCATATCCGGGCAAACTTACATAATGCACGCAGTTCAATCCGTATGTTTCTAGGCAGAGGCTGCTAAGTTCTCAAATACATCTGCAAGTAGGAGAACATCTGTTTTCAAGTAGATGTCGGAGTAGATCTTCAGAATTTTGCAAGCGAATTTCTCCCACACAGCATGTGAATAATCGTAGTCTGGATCACTAATGTACGTACCTGTCAGTCGATTGTAGAAATTTTCCTTTTCCTTTGGTGGTAGCTCTGCCTCTTCTAATCTTCCGATACTGTCGGCGTAGTCGTAGGGAAATACCTCCTTCCTTCTTACTAGTTCAAATTCATCAGTGCTGAAGAATTTCACAGTGTTGTGGAACTTTGCGGCAGGCAGATTTCTTGCTAATGTCGTCAGGCTGCTAACCATGAAAGGAAAACTGTCGATAAATTGTATTGGTGAACTTGTCACCGAGTAATTTTCCAAATGTAATCATTTTTTCTTCATTGTGTGGGATGATGGTAATATCTTTGCTGTCATATGCCAGTTCTCTGAAGATAAAGTTTTCATCATATGCTAGGTTGTGAAAAATACAGGAAGTTTCTTTGAGCGTCTTCTGAGCAAGTTATATCGGTTACAGGCCGCACCAATGTACTTTCCACTAAAGTGACAGTGATCGCGCACCTTCACATTGCTTTTACTGAAACTTCCACCACAGTGACAACATACGTTGGCCAGGAGATATGCTGCATTTTGTGACGGCGTTAGTGACACTATCTTTAATGAAGTGTCATAGATCATCTTCACATTTCTACCTATCTCAACGATTTTTTCTACAAAAATCTTAGGTGCATCTGGTCCTGTGTAGATGATAGTTTCTTGAGGAAGTTGCGTCGTCAATGGTGATGGTATGACATCATTGTCAATTAGCACAAAAATACAGAAGGTATTTGCTGCATGCTTTTGGTATGCCATGGTAAATGCCGTCTCAGGATCAGGTTGACAGGCCTGGGCTGGTATCAATGCAGATTCAAAATCAGAGTACACAACAATAGGCAGTTTAGTCTTGTGTTGTATGTTCTTGAATCATAGCACTGGAGGCCTGCCATCAGGCCCTAGCTGTGGCATATCAGTACAAAGTGGTGCATTGCTCGTGCAATATTTCCTGTGTTCCGTCAGACATTGCTCACCATCCAGTCCAGATACTCGTTGTTGATCGTCAAAGTGTACCAGGCATCTCTTGCAGGTGTCGACTTTACCACAATGTGCTGTCTTCTGAGAACGGATGAGTCGAGAGAAATTTGAAATGTAACAGTAGTGGTTGTTATCTTCATCTGTCAAAAGCAGCAAGTCGATATGATCGACTTTTTCTTCATCTGTTACTCTGAGGGGGAATACCTTTTCTTACTTCTCGTCCAGGCAATAAACATTGATTGAGGTCTCAGGATTCTTCTTTTCAAAAGTACTGATTTCTCTTACTGGTGTCGGGAAAGTAATGCCTGTAAAGTCGCATCTTAATATCGCTCGTTCACTCTTTCAGGGTTATTTCCTTCGATGAACTTTGCTAACACGGCCCATTTAAAACATTCATTGTCATTATTTCTCGGATTGATGACCGCTCTTTTCGTCTTTATGGAATCTGACAAGTCGATTCATGACGATGCTCTAAGTGGGTCCAGTTTGTTAACTCGTAGTTGCAGACAGTTGACAGAGACGAGCGTCCAACCGGACTCCTCCTCAGAGTATTCACACTCTTCAGTACATAGTTTCAATATACTTTGTAACACAGCATTTCCAATACCGTCAGCATCATAGACTGGCAAATTTTTTGTCTTGAATGCTCTTTTATCTGTTCCCTTGATGAATGGCGCTGGCTTAGCATAATCACATTCTTGGCTTAGCATAATCACATTCCAGTATAATGTTAAATTTAAGGGCACCGTAGTTTTCCATTTCGTTTTTCAACTGACCTACTACATTTACATACATGCCATTGAAGTATTCACATATATCCCTGGCCGTGTCATCATTCTCCACCAAATACGTTTCCACATTCCCACGGAATGCAGTTTCTGCCTTGACGAATCTGAACTCTGTTGCCAAACCAGACCCTACTACTAATTTAGGGCGGGCTGATGGCGTCCTGGAGCAGGATTGCCTAGCAGATTCCAGTGGTTGCACACGTAGCTTTTTCAGTGCTGGTCGTGCTACTTTACTCTTGCAAATCTTCAAGTGCATGGCTAAATTGTCACGACAAGCGAAAAAGACACTGCAGTAGTTGCACTTAAGCAGATTTCGTTCCATGTTGCGCTCACAACCTGTTTCATGTCGACGAGCATTACGAAATTCGGTGAACTGTTTCTTGCAATACTTACAGCAGTTGGTTACTTCTCTCTTGATGGTGCTATTACAGGTACATAAGTGCTTAATCAACTAGTCTTTGCGAGTGATTGATACACCACACCGCTCACAGATCGATCGTTCTTCACGACGTGGATTGAAGTCACACATCTTATGTCTCAGCATATTATTTCGCAAAGTAAATACTTTGCCACAGAACTTGCAGTAACTAAACTTTAACGAAGAATACTGTCCTTCCATTACTTTAAATCGTTATTCTACAAACCAGGTAAACCTAACCTAAAATTTTATACCTAACCTTCACCCCACTATTCACTAGCTAAATAACGCAATGAGGTCAACGTAGCACACTTAATAATCACTCGAAGTAGGCTGCGGGTACAGAGATAGTACTCGAACGACAGACAAACAGCAAATGAGCTTGGAACTTCGTGTGGCTGTTTATATACCCTCGCTCTCATATCCTAACTTATTTTGTACACCGTATTTACATCAATTGGACATATGTGCACATGTTAGGTAATGTTTTCAGTTAGGACAGTCGCTTGAAAGTTATGTAACCATTTAGACATAAACATATGACGGCTAGCATTTCCAGAAGTCAAGTTACCACTGTTAACATAATAAGTGATATAGAATTTTGAAATTGTGGTGTGAAACTCGCTGACTACATAATCGCATCGCTTACCGATCTGTAAATTTTAATGGCTATAAATTCTGTGATTTTACATACAGACGAGCCTTCATGAACATACTTGTTTATAGGTTACTGTTATATAAATACAATTGGGCAGAATTTTTTATTTACCTTTTTTCTATTGCGTAATATTTTTTAGTTTCTTCACCTCTCCAAATTACATTATCAACGGACACTGTGTTAAGTATAGGAATCACGTATTAACTGTTTGTAGCTTCTGCTTTTCGATTTCGAAGTGTTGTGGTGGAAGAAAATCACGAACATTATGCTAATGTACTGGATGCGTTCTGTACCTAATGCCAAATTTATTCTTGTTAAAATTGTTATGTACTTGTATCATAATTAAATAAATCGTATTGCACACTTCTCTTTTATATATTGTAGTCCGAAATAATTATATATTTAATGTAAAGTATTTCTACCGTATAAATAATACGCATATAAAAGTTGTTTTCTTAGCAACTGAACAAATCTTCCTTGATCAAAACTTTATTCATTAGCGAACTCTGTAACATTATGGCTTTGATTACAAATAAATCAAGTTTTCGTAATACTCGCCAGCTGGCAGGCACTAGTTCGAATACTAGTACATACAAACGCGAGAGGAAAGTTTTGAAATATTAACATGTCTCGTCATGTTTTACTATATGCTGTAGGTGTCCATATTGCTATTTTTATTTTTAGAGAACTATAACATCAAAGTTTAAGTTACAATGACAGGAAAAAGAATGCGGTGGTCGTATGTGTGGTTCGCCAAGATGCTAACATATCTTTACATTGTAGAGACCGGCCAACGTTATTAAAGTAGTGAGATAGATACTAGGAACCAAAAGTATAATTAAAATTATATTCAGTACAAGGGATTTATGTGCCGCGATGTACAACATGATGTTTCTCCAGGCAGACAAAATAACTTTTTAAACATGTTACATAGCTATACGTACGGGTCTTTGCTTTCTAGTACAGTATCGATAATGTGAAAGTGAATTTTATATCCGTCATAAAAATGCATATTTTTTAAAACAACGACTATAATCGACAATAAAAAGCAATAAATTTGTCAAATTTTCGAGCCCCGAACAAATGATCACATCATTGCAAGCACATACTTTACTCTACTTACAGTTAGAATTCTTATTTCAGCCGTATAAGCTTCAGGAAATCCCTTATCGGAAATATTAATATGCAACAGAAATGTGGTTTTGTCACTAAGCCGGTGGTATTTGTACTAATTATTTGTGATGAGCACGGTTTTCCCATCAGCTTTATTCTATTCGAGCCATAAACTAGCATAATATTAATTATATACAAATAATTGGCTTAAGAACGATGCTTAGTACAGATTTATCCTTGTTAAAATTGTTAAGAACTTATGATCTTTGAAACTTATGATCTTTGTTAAGAACTTGCAATTAAATAAATTGCATTGCATACGGCTCCCTTTATGTATTGTAGTCTGAATTAATTATATATTTAACACGTTGGGGTCCTGGGTATTTTTACTGTGATAATGCCCTGAATACTAGGCTTTTTTGATGTTTTAAAAATTTTTTTAGCAAATGTAGCTTATATTGTATTCAGTTAAATAATACATCAAAATTAACTTCAAAATTTAACCAATTTATTGATATTAAAATTAAATATTATTTACATTGTTTTAATAATATTGTAATTTTTCAAAAACTGTATTGATTTTCATTTTGAAAAAAATTTCTCATTCACTGCTGTATGTAGAATCCAACATAAATTTAGCCAGAAAAAAAGCTACATTGTTTTTATTAAATTGCTATTTCTATTATGAACACCTA
>PNEQ01068532.1:0-13268 GCA_003012365.1 Medauroidea extradentata | reverse complement strand
CAATTGAATACCGACATTAAGAATTATAAATATTAACCATTTAATGACTGTCCATGGTTTATTGAACACTATTTAAAGCATCGCTTATGTTCTAGTTGTAAACAGACCTATAGTACATATCCTTAGTCTATATGTAAAATTAACATTGCCATAGTTAGTTGTATTTATGCTCTACTCAAGCAAATTTTTAAGATAAAAAATAGGCCTATAGTACATATCCTTAGTCTACATGTAAAATTAACATTGCCATAGTTAGTTGTACTTATGCTCTACTCAAGCGAATTTTAAGATAAAAATTAGGAATTCAAATGTTATATTAATTCACTCATTCTTACACTATTTGTCATAAAAAAAACTAAACCAAGTGATAATATCAGAATCCACAAACGTGATATGTCAACCGTGAACAGCCTGCATACAAACCAGAACGAAATAGTGACTACAAAAATAACAGTTATTCCTTATTTTTCTACTTTATAGTTCCTTAAATGGTAAGTAGTGTTTGTTTGGTACAGTGATTTAGAACAAATATACATTTCAACTTTTATGATAGGCCTTTATTTGAAAGCTATTTAACAACTCCGAGCATCAATTACGAATAACTACGCAGATATTTTTAATGACATAATACTAGGAAAGAGGGACAGAGATGCTGTTTAATGTCACGGAACAATCACTTTAGTGTTTTAAAAAGTTTCTCACTAAACGGTCGCCGATACTGGCCTGCCGGTCAAAAAAGTTAGCAAATTATTGGAGACATGTTGCGCATTCGCAAATCGCAACACACGTCAGAGACACCGTGGTCACAAACTGCCAGCTCGTTTTAGCTCGACAGTAACAATCAAAGCCACTACGACAACCCTAGATATTTTGGTTTCAAATAAAATTCGTTCATAGTGAGAGGCCTATAGATATTGTAACAAATTATTATTTAACATCTATGGGGGGGAAAGTAATAATTTTCAAGGTCACAAATAAATTATTTGGCGAAACAAAAAAAAAAATAGAACACACTTTAAAATAAAAAAAAACAGGAAGTTGTGTTTTTAAACTTCCTTACCTTTGGGTCTGCCTTTTCGCATTAGTCAAAAATGTTTGTATTTCAGGTGAGACATATAAATGTTATAGGCCCTATGTCAAATATTTTTTTAATAATGATACATACATCTTATAGAATACATTTTGCCAAGTTCACAGTTTTAGTTAATGTTGACTTGTGTCTGGAAAGAATTTTCTACAATTTATGTACAAAAAATAGTGTAAATATAACAATGAAATAATAAACTTGTCTTATTTATCCAGTAAATGGCCATGGAGTTCATTTAAATAATTTCTCAATCGATGAAAGTAATTCAAAGTTTAGTTACGGCATATCAGATAATCACTCGAGCTAAATGACAGCCACGAGTGATTTATACGTGCGCCTTTTTCTTCTTATACCTAGCGGAAAAATATACAGCGTTGGATGAATATATATCCAACTGGTAGAGTCTTATAAAGGTATTTTAAAACATTCCATAGTGAAAATTAGACGTACGGAATGAAACGGTCTGGAGTATGAAACCTACGTCACTCTTCCGATAATTCGGAGTGTCATGAGAATTACGGCTAACATAATACAAAATCTCACCCATGAAATATAGCTTGTTATAGATATATTTATTATCTACATATACTTTATGAATGCGTTTGTTGTCTTACACAAAACCAATAACACTCGTTCGGTACATCAACACACTATTCATTTCAGATATAGACTCTACAGTACTGCGTGGTTAGACCACTGAGTAAAGATAGATGTATAGTAAAACCCACAACCGTTACACGCTTATCTACCTGAAAGTATGATGACATTCTGTCACGGTGCATACATACAAACGTAAATGCATGCTGCATGCCTGGCAAATTTAGCTACATGAACATTCTGCATTTTCCTTTTGACAGACCTCTGTGGCTATATAATGTCAGTCGTTTGTTTTTACACTTCGCTCTTCCCATTGTGGATCGTTTTCTGTTACACTATCGCACCGACAACATTCACATGTGGCCGCTGACTTCCTTGTAGTGTAGCTCAGATTACAGATGAGTCCGCGCAGATACTGCTCAAGGTCGCTCCTCAGGATGATAACAGATGTGGCACCTACGCCCGCCTGCTCTACCTCCTCGCTCCCCTCTGGATGCGCGCGCACCGCCCAGTACACAACCCATTACTCCGCTAATTTTTCATTTACGCAAAGACCTCTCACGCTTTTCCTAGATGAGATACAGTTACGCTACCAGTGACTTATTTATGTGTTTAAACGTAACGGAATTCGCTATATAATATTTAACCCAATAAACTACATAGCCTGAAACGTGCAGCGATTTTAATATTTAAACTATCGATTTAATAGGTTTTTTATAACGAAAATAGTTTTTTCGTCTTATAGCGAGTTAGTCGTCTTCAAAATCTGTATTACAATTCTTGTTTGAAAGTTAAATTATGAAAACTGAATGCGTAAAGCGACTTTCAATTTTACATTGAAATCCCTATCTCTTCCACACTGAACATATGGATCGAGCCGGCCCGTAAGTTTACATATCACCAAAACAAATACTTTTGTTTTCTTTTGTGTTGAATACTAAACTTTAACTTTTGCTGCTGGAAGGAGCTCCTAGGGATGTCCTAGGGACGTGTTTAATACAGGTCCCAGGGAGCTCCTAGGGATGTCCCAGGGATGTGTATGCCAGACATCCTAGGGATGTCCGTAGGTAGTACTTTTCCATGAACTTTTCCTACATAAAAAGGACTTGAAATGAACTTCCCTAGGACGTCCTAGGGTCGACAGTTCCCACATCCTACGGACGTCCTCAGGATGTCTGTTTGCTGGTAGGGAACGTATTGGTGTGTGTGTGGAACAAAGGGCCAAATTTATAAACGATATCCAGTGGTCAGCCTGTAAGCTTCTAGCAGACATCCGAAAAGCAGACTGCCGGTGGTCATCCAACCTTTCCTCATTATAGTCGTCTGCCAAAAGGTTCGCCCGCCGGATCGGATATGGATAGCTCTCCGCCTTTAAATATGGCAACAGCAATAGACAATATTTTTATTGAATCACAGAATATAGGTTACTACAAAATACAGCCTTTTGTTAATGCATTGTCCGACCATGATGCCCAAATAATTACCTTGAGTAACTTGCAATTACTTTTTTATGACAAAAGTATACAGAAAGTATATAAATATATAAAGATTTTAGACAAAATTTAGAGAAGGAAAATTGGACAGAAATCTATGATTGTTTGTATACCGGTACTAATACAAAATTCAATACATTCCACACTCTATTTCTTAGAAAATTTCAAGAAAGTTTTCCCTCTAAGTACATTGCATTAAATGAAGTTAATGTTAATAAAAATAGTTGGATAACTAAAGGTATAATGATATCATGCAAAAGGAAAAGAGAATTGTATTTACTATATAGACTTTCTAAAAATGAAGCAATTAATGCACAACATAAACAATATTGTAAAATACTAACTAAAGTCATTACAAAGGCTAAACAGTTGTATTATCAAAACTTAATTTGCAATTCTTCTAACAAAGTAAAAACAACATGGCAAATAATAAAAAAACAAACTGGAAAAACGATAAAGGGAAGTTCAAATACTTCTATCGCTTTAAATATAAACAACAACTTAATACATGATCCGGTAGAAGTGGTGAATCAGTTCAATACGTATTTTATCTCAATAGCTATGTTTTACAAGCCAAAAATATGTCTAATAATGATCCTATGATATACTTTGTGACATATGAAATTTTAACAGTTGTAATTATTTTAATGTCAGTATTATTTTTGATCATCTGTCACATATTTTATTTTCTAAATATGTAGGGTTAAGTTGATTTGATGTTATGAAGTACTTTCAGAAAGAATGCACATAAAATGAAGTCTCCATAGAAGTTTCACATTTTTTATATCTGCTGAGCAGTATAGGTCTAATTATTTATTTGTTTTAAGATATATGTTTTAAATATTTTTGATCGTATGAAATTGTTAATTATTATGTTTGTAAACATTGTAAGGTGTTATTATTTGCTATATATTGGTTTCTGAAATAATTTAATGTAAATTTAGTGTTGAAAGTATGTAAATTAACTACCTAAGGGAAATCATGTTTATTTTGCTAGGAGGTTGGTTTTTCTTGCTCTGTCATTGTTTAGTGGAGGTAGAAAACCAAGAAAGAATAAAATGGCAAGATGGTGAAAATAAAATTTAAAAAAAATGACTTGTGTTCTTAAGTTTTTCTCTAATAATGAAATGGAAACGTTGAAGACATTTGTCCAATGGCTAGTCATCAGATAAGTGGTAGTATTTTTATGCAAGCTTTGAAATCTTCATATAGTATATGTTGTTATTTTTAATTAATTACGAACATTTAGTATTGGATTATAGTTTTTGTACCCACAGGTCCAGCAGATAGAGTTTGCGTGTACTATGCTAACCGGGCTAGGAAACACATGTTACACACATACGTTATAGAATTGTAGCCCAACAGGTGAGCCGAATAGCGGAGACTATTATTTCAGTCATATACACTGTCTTTTCATCACATATTGTACATTAATATGGAAGGAAATAAGCAAGAATATTTCCTGAGGAGTTCTATTGCCCGAGAGCAGGAACAGGTGAGGAATGCAGATGACTCGATTAGTTTCCCAGATAATAATGATAAGAGTAGAGAAAAAGAAAGGGCTGTTGATTCAGATACAAACACAAGTATCGAAGAAGTCCCAGCCACTCCACTCGCAACCTCACTAGCGACATCCGACCCTATCAGTGCCTCATTGGATAACGAACCAGTAACTGAGATAACCCCTAGCCTCGGAGCAATAACTGCATTATAAGGCACACTTACCCTAGAAATAGCAAATATGCGGAGAGAACAAAAAGCACAACAGACTTTCATAGAGCTACAACTAGAAACTAATAATCAGTTACAATTAACTGAGCAACAGAAATTAGCTAAAAGTTTGGAAAACAAAATTGAGAATAGTTTAGAACGCCTAGAGACGAGTATGGTCACTAGGGAGGATCTCGATAGACACGGAGAGATGTTAACTAGCTATGTCGATCAGCAGCATAACCTGGTTAGAACTCAAACAGGTGCTGTGGTGGCTGAGACTAAGGAACAAATCGCGGATCTGAGGTTAGTAGTAGAAGCAACAAGGGAGGAGGTGACGGTGCAACTAGTAGATATAGAACAGCGAGTAGAGAGTGCTGAAAACCGGAACACAGCGAATACTAGTGTTACGCCCGCGATGGTTTCCAAGGAGATAGATCAGATGCTCTCCACCTACGTTAGACATATGAATACAAAGATATCGCAGGTAGCTAGGGTAGCTGCAGAAGCTAAAAGTGAAAGTATGAACCATACAAAGAGGTTAGAGGAGAAGCTTGATAGACACCTAAACGAGACTGGAGCTACACCATCTGAGACTCCAGTTGTATCTGTTCCACATGACGTAAACTCTACAGTTACTACTCATGCTAAGACTGTGACTATCCCTGCTGTAAGCCTGACACATCATCCATCAAAACAGTGGGATGAACAAATACCTAGGTTTGCAGGTAAACAAAATGAAAATCTAGTCTCCTATATTAGGAAATTGGAGGAGTACATACAACTGTTCTCCTTAACCGAGCCAGAAATTTTGAAGTGCCTAAGCTTTAGCCTAGAAGCAACAGCCTACTACTGGTGGGAAGTACAAAAGGACAATGTGACTTCCTACACAGAGTTTAAAGATTTGTTTTTGTAAGAGTTTTGCAGTCTGAGGATCCAGGGACTATTGAGAGCGAAACTGGTACAAGAATATTATGATCCGAAAAGAGGTCGCACGATAGAAGAGTACTGTAATGACATCTTTGAAAGAACTCGTCATTTCACAACTCCCATGAGCTGTGAGGAATTCATAGATTTAATAATTTCGCAATTGCCAGTCAGTTATCAACGCCAGTTTACAGGCGGTAATTTTAAAGAAATAGCCGATTTCAGAGACCATCTATTAAAGGCTGACCAGTTAGAGAGACAATTCAAGGTGATCCCTTCACGTGAACATGAAGTGGTCCGAACACCACCAAGGCACCCACTGTATAATGCTCCCGATCAGCACAATACCTCACAGTCTGGCCTGCCCGTACAACAACCATATAGATTTCAGGGGCAAGGAAATTTCTCCAACAATAATCAAAGGGGAGGTAGGATGCCTGGCGCCTACCCCCGAGTAAACACGGTCCAATGGAGGCCACCTGGTAACTACTTTAGAAGTGGAGATCACCAGAGCAGAGGATGTGGGATATATAACAGCAGGGACAATCGAAGTTCTGAGGAAATATATACTAGTACGCAACTCAGCAGGAACAACTATCAAATTCCAAAAACGAGAACTTGGAGTGGCAAGTCCGGCGAGGAGTTTCAGCAACACATCAGAACTTGTGATAGCAACTCTGGGCATTCTGACTATGAAAAGAGGAAAAAGCAGAAAAGAGGCACTGATACTGGTCAAGATAGCTCTGAATCAGACAGAGATGACTCTCGTTCACATAAATGGTACATGAAGAAAAAGAAGAACAAGGATGGTAACTCTTCGGAATCGTCTCGAAGGGGACGGTTAGAATCCAAAAGTAACACAAGAAGCAGAGAAAACTCTAAAACCAGATCAAAGGGTGAAACTGAAGGTTATTTTAGTCGCAATTCTCCACTTAACCCCAGTGCCTCACCCTACCCGAACCAGACAGTTACATACAGATTAGTACAAGTGGTGGAAAAGTTGTCCAACAACTCATTCCCACAGCCTGATTTAAACTAAAAAGGGTCAGTGAGCGACGCCTCCTGTTCACTGATGCCTACTCCTGGGATAACGGCTGAAGGGGCAATAAGTTCAACGGATCGTGAGTGGAGTAGTAAAGGAGAATTATTACCAGTTGTCTGATTTGGATGGTAATGTTATTGGCAGGTATAACATAACACATTTGAAGCCGTATATCAAACCGCCTACGAGAGATTGAAAGGAGATTATAGTGTTTGATTCCTATACAGTTGAGAATAAACAAAATTTTGTATTACAGCTGGAAGCAGTTAAAAGCTGTCACTATTTGTACTGTTACTCAGTGTGTTATTGTTATGTGGAGACGGGCATCATGATTATTATTATGAGTAAAGTGGAGGTATTGTCTATTTTTCCTGAGCCATGTGTGCCAGCGGAAAATTCTATGAATATATGTTGTATGGATATGTAATCCCTACAGTTAAAGTCCCGTTTTATCTACGTCTTAGACACTGCAAGTCATGGTCAGCGAGTTAGCCGCTATGTACTGCGAGAAAAGGTCTGCTGAATAAATGTGAGGAATCAACAACTAGTAATCATCGAGTCTACTCTAGCAATGCAAGAACAGCTTCAACTGCGTACAGGATCAAGTTGCCTGAACTGATAACAATATTGCATTACCATGACAGACATTTCACTCCACAAGTTTTACGATACACTCCACGAGGTCCTCTAATGCAAAGAATTTGGGATAGTAATTAATATAAGGACATATAAATATTTTTATGCACGTATATAAGTTTTAGGCCAAACGCTAGAAACATCTGTCCTTCTATGTGTTTGTGTATTTGTAAAACATACATCTTACCAGTTGATACATACCTTAGGCATTGTATATTTAATCCTATATGAATCAGAATATAAATATATTGTATCTATTATTTTCATGAATAGTATTCAAGGTACCAACTTTGATTGGTATATTTTGTACACTACTCTGCACACACACTGAGCTTTGTTTTCTTTATCTTTTGATTGTATGGACTGTATTGTCATAATGAAGGGAGGATAAATATGAATTGTTGTATATAGTTGTTTTCCAGGAATAAATATTATGTTCAAGATGTTGGTGTTCAATCGTCATGTTGTTGTAGGTTCATCGTTGAGTCATCATTGTGTGAATTGATGTTTAGGACAATGAGGCTATAAAACAGCACTTCCATAACCTCTTTAATGTTGTTTAGTATATCACAGGTGTTGTTTTGTAGAGAAGGTGATGTTTATACTGTATTATTGTGAGTTCATGTACAATTTTTTTTCTGATGGATTGAGATGATAGTTTTTGCAACGAAGGTAACATATGATGATGGATCATTTTATAATTTGTAAGAAGGCTAGTGTGTATATAGGAACTAGGATGTGAGAGTTTTCTTCGACGTATTCTGAGTGATGTGGAAGTTTAGTTGACGAACTAGCGCTCTGATACCGAAGAGGAAGTTACTGAGTATGCTTCGATACATGCAAAATACTGTAATAAATTGTTACCGATGCCGAAGGAGTACTGCAAGAGAAATATACAACAGTTAGCAGTTCAGCGATAGCGGGTGAAAACTGAAAAATAGGTTGCCTTCTTCTTCAACGACTGCAGGCTGTGCACGCAACCTCCAACATCACGCGGACACACGTTACCAGCACTTCTTGATGGCCAGAGATTTGGCATGTTTTGTGTTTCGGAGGAAAATTACCTTGAAAAGGACTCATAATGTTCTGAAATTAAAAATGAGTGCAATTTGTGTTGTATATGTGGTATTGTATTGCAGAAATATAATAACCCTATAGTTCTTGAGTTGTTCGTGAGAGAGTGGAGTGATGGTTATTAAGTGTAATTTTTTGACTTATAGCTTTGAATTTTTTTTTTTTTTTTTTTTGTGCTGACTGAACAAAAAAATTGATACTCTCATATAATTGTTTTTGCTAGTCAGCAGAAGGGGCTTCTGTGACATATGAAATTTTAACAGTTGTAATTATTTTAATGGCAGTAATATTTTTGATCATCTGTCACATATTTTATTTTCTAAGTAGGTAGGGTTAAGTTGATTTGACGTTATGAAGTACTTTCAGAAAGAATACACATAAAATGAAGTCTCCATAGAAGTTTCACATTTTTTATATCTGCTGAGCAGTATAGGTCTAATTATTTATTTGTTTTAAGATATATGTTTTAAATATTTTTGATCATATGAAATTGTTAATTATTATGTTTGTAAACATTGTAAGGTGTTATTATTTGTTGTATATTGGTTTCTGAAATAATTTAATGTAAATTTAGTGTTGAAAGTATGTAAATTAACTGCCTAAGGGAAATTATGTTTATTTTGCTAGGAGGTTGGTTTTTCTTGCTCTGTCATTGTTTAGAGGATGTAGAAAACCAAGAAAGAATAAAATGGCAAGATGGTGAAAATAAAATTTAAAAAAATGACTTGTGTTCTTAAGTTTTTCTCTAATAATGAAATGGAAACGTTGAAGACATTTGTCCAATGGCTATTCATCAGATAAGTGGTAGTATTTTTATGCAAGCTTTGAAATCTTCATATAGTATATGTTGTTATTTTTAATTAATTACGAACATTTAGTATTGGATTATAGTTTCTGTACCCACAGGTCCAGCAGATAGAGTTTGCGTGTACTGTGCTAACCAGGCTAGGAAACACATGTTACACACATACGTCATAACTTAATATCCAATTTGCTTAATTGTAGTTAAAAATTTAATGCTGGTATGATAACTGCAGATGAAATACGTAAAATTGTATATTCTCTTTCTACTAAGACTTTGTCAGGTTTTGATGGCATTACAAGCATTCTCTTAAAAAATGGCATTGATGTTATTTGTGCTCCGTTGAATAATATATTTAATGTTTATTTTATAACAGGTGTATTTCCAGATCTTTTGAAATACACTGTAGTTAAGCCGTTATTTAAAAAGCATAGTATGACCTCAATTCCTGGTTTCAACTTTTGCAAAAATTTTGGAAAAATTTATGTCTAATAGATTTCCTTCATATTTAGAACATAATAATTTGTTAAACAAATCTCAGTTTGGATTTCGATTTTAAAAATCAGTAAATGACGCTATCTTTAAATTAACTTCAACTATACTCAATTCATTAGATAGAAAAGAAAATATTGCAGGAAAATTCGGTGATCTAACGAAAGCTTTCGATTGTGTTGATCATCACATTTTAGTTTTAAAAACATAATTATCATGGAATTAATGATGTAGAGCTTTCGTTGTTCATTTCATATTTGTCTGGAAGATATCAACATGTAAAGATAGATAATTCTGGAAATGAATTTTATTCAAACACTAAACCACGGTCTAAGAGGTAGAGGTCTTGACACTGTGTATGCTCTCCAGCAAGAGAAAGTGACCACTTCATGTCGCCGAGCGCCAGTAGTAATTTGGTGGAAGATTTGTCTTGTTTACATCTCGTGTTTTAACATTTTTGCAATTATTTACATAAAATAATGTTAATAAGGTAAGCTGATATAGTATATACATGTTCCGTGTCCATAACTGCATGACACCGTCAGACCCCAGCCTTTTTACTCGCGACACACCTATAAGAGTGCTTCACGAGTTTATTCCCCAGCGCAGTGTAAGTCTGGGGTTAACCCGGTGCAACCAGGGGCGAGCACCTCGCACGCGATCCGACACTGGGTCAGTGGGCTAACACAACGGACCAAAAATCCCTCGAGAAAATAGAAGTAAAATGTTTATTTTGAATAAGTATTTTATATATAGGACAAGTAGACAGTAAGCAAGGGTGTTTTATGTATGTCGGGTGAGATGTAAAGAGCAGAGTATGTTTAGTAATAGTAACACTTTTAGTAATAATATTTCAAAGTCACACGGTGCACGAACTTGGGAACTCATCATTAGAAAGACACAAACATTATGTTCACAATTCAATTTTATAATACTTATATTTAGTGATTAAGAGAGTCATGTTTTTGTATGTATCACGTCATCTCATTTCACGGTTAAGGGACATTTTGGTTTTGGCGGGAGCGCCGGACTGTATCCGAGGCTATGCGCCAAGGTCAAGGCAGTCTTCATCAGTGGGCAGACAGATCGGTCGTGTGTCACTCCCGCACGCGCTCAAGGGCTGCAACTTTCTCTTTCACCTTCCATTTAACTGCAGTAGCCAAATTTAGTATGTAAAACATTTGCTAAGCGCCCTTTGAGAGAGTACCGACATGGGGAAGACTCGCTGCCCCCTCGGTTATTGAGAGTAAATGTCGCATCCCCGGATGTGCGAGCATTTCCAACATGGCCCCCTGCGAGGCCTAATCCGCGCGTCCGCTAACCCAGCTGTTGTACCATCATCATTACATTCCAGGTAATATATATGTTCAGGAAACTGTTCAATTGGTGAGTTTTTCTTTTATCTAACTTAAGAGTATCCATTTCACCCTTGGCGTGTCACCAGCCCATAGGTGACTAGAGTCAGTGCTTTCATACAGTGTGGTTGTGGCTTGGACAGGCCCATAACATGTCCGACAGGTAACGGTATTCATCGCAGTCAGCTAGACAGACCCCTCACAGGTATTTAGCCTGGGTGTTCGACCACGACCCTATAAACACAAGAGTCTCGTGGTAGTCCGAGTGCAGACTATGCTGGAGCCCTTCTCACCATCATTACGCTGAACAAACGTAGCCAGTTCGCCATGCAAACACATGTGAGGACCGGTCGACGTCATGCATTGGCATGTGTGGAACTGTTTATTAAAGCAGTCTGAAGAAATATATTGTGTATTATTATTTTAGTGAACACATTCGCACAAAAACTATAATTTCGTGCCCTACAATATTTTAGAATCGTTGCAATGTGCATCTACATTTAAAATATTTAAAAATTAAATTTTACTGTTTTAAAAAAATGTGTTCCAATACAAATTTACGTTCCCATTTCTTTCTTCCATATAATACTCGCAATTCTGGTAACAGCATTACATTTTAAGGTAAGCTAAATACAAAAAAAAGTCCGATCTTCCACCAAATTACTACTAGCACTCGGCGACAAGAAGGGAGTCACATTTTTTTCCCCAGTGTCAAGACCTCTACCTTCATAGACCGTGCACTAAACTAAACAACAAGGATCCATCTTGGGACCCTTGCTGTTTTTGGTGTTAATGATTTACCGTACTTTTTGCATAATGTTGAAACAATACTTTTCGCAGATGACACTAATATTTTGATGCATGATAGTAACTCTGTCAGATTTATTGAGGAACTGAATATTACTTATAACAATTTGAATAAATGGTTTAGTGCAAATAATATTATACTGAATCCAGAAAACACTGGGTTATTAAACTTTTTGGTAAACAAACAACCTAAAAGTAGACCTAATTTATCATTTGGTACAAATAATATGGATGTGAAAAAAATATTTTCAACAAGTTTTTTAGGTTTGCATGTTGATAGCTATATTGATGGTAATAAACATATTGATTGCATAACTTCTAAACTTGGTTTAGCATGTTTTGCACTCCGTAATTTGTTTTACCTTTCTGAAACTTATGTTCTTAAACAGGTTTATTTTGCCCTTTTCCACTCTGTTATGTCTTTTGGTATAATGTATTGGGCTACTTCCTCTAATAGTAAACATATTTTTCGTTTACAAAAGAAAGTTATAAGAATAATTGCTGGGCTAAATAGACGTGATTCATGTCGTCCTAAATTTAAAAGCCTGGGTATTTTGACATTGCCATCCCAATATATATATATATATATATTCAATGGCAAACTTTGTAGTAAATAATCCTTCATACTTTGTAATGAATCAAGCAGTTCATACCTATAATACAATAATCAGTAGTAATTTACATGTACCTAATAATCATTTGAAGAAA
The DNA here is from genome assembly GCA_003012365.1 of Medauroidea extradentata. NCBI lineage: Eukaryota > Metazoa > Arthropoda > Insecta > Phasmatodea > Phasmatidae > Medauroidea > Medauroidea extradentata. The sequence goes on along the minus strand of PNEQ01068532.1, from coordinate 538 downwards.
TAACAGAAAGGGGCTTATTTATCTGGGATTAAGGTGTACAATAAATTACCAGCTAAGTTGAGAAACCTTAGCAAGATAAATAAAATAAAATTTTAATTGGTGTTAAAGAAATATCTTTTAAACAAAGCCTTTTATTCAATTGATGAATATTATAACAGTAAATATTAATATTTTATTGGGTCTGTATTGCTTTTCGTATTTTATAAAATTGTACTAATGTGACTGTGTGAAAATATGTTACAGTTTTGTAAATGTATGTAAATTTTAATTTATGACATGATGACTTCAATATCACTCGGCATATTGATTCTTGCTCAATAGACGGCTTGGCCCGGAGCTTTCGCACATTGAATCATGGGTAGAATCAGCTGTCAAAGTACAAACAATCGCGACAGACTGCTGCGTTTGAATGGGCGGACGATTTATTTTCTTTAAATAGTCAGAAAATAACTTATATAAATCATGGATTCGGCGGTGTTTGATAAGTCTCAGACCAAATAATGTTCATGGAGCCTTGTTTGTCTGTATAAATGTAGAC
>PNEQ01068530.1:0-13267 GCA_003012365.1 Medauroidea extradentata | reverse complement strand
GTATTTGTAAATTTCGTTGAGACTAAATCATTAAATAGTGCATTTCGAACAATCCCGGTGAGCACTTCCAACTTTTGAATCTCCCGCGCAGCAATTCACCAGTTTGAGTTGGCAGCAGCTCTTCCTCATCATCTGCCAGCGGTTGGCAGCCTTGGGCTTCCGGGAGGAGGCCATCATCTAAGATCAAACATGGCGGTGAATAGTGCGTTCGGGCAGCCTCACTGTATATCGCTATAAAAATGTGGCATCCATTACCGTTAATTGTATTAGTTGTATACAGTCCATGAAATAATTGTGCGTTAACAAGTGTAGTTCCACATATTTTCTCCATGAAATGTAACAATCCTGAATTATTATTAACTACATAAAATATATATCTGTGTAGTCCTGCTATAGAGTTCCCTTGTATTGAACGGATGCTCTTGTTTCTTAGGTCGGTTTTTTTTGGGGTTTGCCTTATTTTGGGTACATTTTGGGGTTTGAGTTTCTTTAGTTTCTTTTGTAAGGCTTTCGTGGGTTTTGAGTTTCTGGGGCCTAGAGCAGTGTGCTTGTTTGCCCCTTTCGAATGGGACTCCAAGGCTGGCTTCGGCCGCCTCTTAGTGTGAGAGGTGTCGCCCCGGTTGACGGTGCCTTAGCCCCCTCTTCCCCGCCAGACCTCCCGCTCCACTGGCCATGGAGGGGGGACCTGGAGGGAGGTGGGGGCCGAGTTCCGCCGGCCGGCGGCAGGGGCGCTAGCAAGGCGAGCGTGCCGCGGTGCGTAGAGAGAAGAGTCACTCTCAGATTGGAAGCCGAGCAATTAACATCGCGAGCTCTGGGGACTGGGCTTGTGCCTTGGTAGGCTGCAATTTACGTGTAGAAGAATGGATGCGCCGGGGGCGAGAAGTACGCGAGCGTAGCTCGCGCTGTCGCGCTGAAGGAGGACATAAGGTTGTCTTGTCTGCTTCGTGAGTAGTGAGCATCCTTAACTTCAAAAGGTTCATCGAGGATTTCGGTGACTGGCCAATTCCCTTTGGGGACTGTTTCCCTCGTCGCCTACCCCGAGTGAGTGTAACTGGGGCGTGTTGGCAGTTGGGCTGTCAATGTCTTTAGTGACGGCACTGTAGTGTGTGGATAGCACGCAGTTGGTACAACATCGCTTACGGGACACAACAAGACAATTTCTTGGCCTAATTGTTTTAACTTTGCAAATTTAATGCCACACGTTTGGGAGGAAATGTTGTGAGCATCGGTGAAACGAGTGAATGGTAACGTAAAGCAGCCCACGAGTCAAATGGGGAAGATTGTCAGAGGAGTGGATTAAAGTGCACTTGTATGTACATTAGGCTCATCGATAATTTGAGAGATTGTTTACGCATTGTAAATTAGATTGTACTTTTATCAGTGTCAGTGTATATTTAGTGGCATGTAGCGGACACGTACGTGAACTCTCGTATATATGTGAATTGCTTCTTGAAGTAGTTAATACACGAGATTTAAACTATGTTGTGTTTTTCATTGCTCACGAACTATGTGTCAAAATTCCTGGTCACTAAATAGCTACAAGCATTGGTTAGTTGACGTGGTTTTTTCTTGGCCCTTGTTTATTTGGAGCTGGTAAATTATAAGGCCTTAAGCCTCTGGGAGTCAATTCAATTTGAGTTCGGCTCAGTATAAAGTTTGTATTACTGTACTATAAGTCGTTGGACTCTTGCCACTGCCATAGAAGAACAGGTCTGGACACTCGCCTGGAAACTTGACCCCTTGTTGTTTGGCTGCAGTTCACCAAGTTACTGAGAATACTATACGTTTTTGGCGATATAATCCAGGCGGTCGAGCTCAAACTCCACCCACTTCACACCTACTAAGATAAACAATGTATCGAAACAAATTTTTTTATCAATTTATAAAATACCTCCTTCGCTCACAATTTTAAATCATTGCTCCAGAAATCTTTATTTATTTTATACTGTTAACAATGGAAAAAAATGGACAGAGTTTGAGTCCGACCGCCCGGATTACTGCCCTAAAAAGTACAATCTCAGTATCTTGACGAACTACAGCCAAACAACAAGGGGGTCAAGCAAAATACAATGGTAGGTAGGGGAGTGTCCAGAAGTGTTCTACGACAGTGACTCTTACGTCCACTTTAATATTACAATGTCTTAGTATAAAGTTGTTTTCATACTACAGTATTTAGACAATTTTATCTAGCTTATTTCATTAAAAAATAAACCAATTTGGTTTGAGTGTAGAAAATTAGAAAATGTAAAATATTCTTTAAATAATTATTTTCTATAAAAATTTGAACATTACATGTTAATAATTGAATAAAAACGTATTACTATACACATGATAGCAAATGAATTGCAAAATTTCTTATATTCAGAAGGTGCCTCAGAACCTAACACCTGCATTTATATAACATTCTTAGTCAGAAACATGTCTTCCACTAAAATTGTTTAAATAAAGTTATTCTTCCTGGAACAGAAAAATAACTTCATAAGAACTGAACACTCAATGTAGTTCATAAATGTTTTATAGCTACTAACCAAAGGTTTGCACTGAATGCACAATTTAAAATGATACATATAAGCACAAATTTAATTGAATATTCAACTACGGGGAAGCAACTCTTACTGGGTAAACAGTTACCAAGTTTTTCAAAAATTTATAAGACGCCATCCACTGGATGGTTGTCAGCTACTGTCATTGCCACAGGACAATAATAGTTTCTTTCTGAGCATCGTAAACAATTTTGCTTCTTACTATACAAATAAATATGTGGAACACAAGTACAAAAAAGTAATGAAACAATTCATGCATTTTTGTGTCAGCTATTTATTTCTCCTCCCAGCCGGCCGAGAGAATAAACTCGCCCTGTCAACACCACAGTAGTGCTGGACTGTTTTTCAACAAGTGTTTTCTGAGTTTCTAATGTGTTTGATGTTATTGTCGCCAAGTGTAATTACATTTTTTTTATGTGCACCTCTTATGTTGTCTCATCGACCACGTGACTGTGCCCGAACGCACCGTGAATACGGTTTCAGTAAAAATTTTATTTGTTCTAAGTTCTTTACAATTCGTATCATTCACTAACAGTTCTGCCCAGTCCTATGTTTAGTCTTTTGTATTTAGATTGTTTTTGCTGTAGTTTGTGTGTTACATCATGATAGGTGACCCACGTGGTCACATTCCCACAAGACACTAGCCAGTCGACCTTGAAGTGTGATAGAAAGCAGCCACACAGCACTCCTAGTCCATCATTGTTTAATGTTATCATATTAGATTGTAACAGTTAATGCTCAATTCAATGGAACCTTTTTAATTTTTGCTTGGCCAAGAGACTCTCTAACCCCTGTCTACTGTATTGCGCCCAGAAACTTATTAAAAAAGCAATTTTTAATTTGCTGGCTCCGCGCTGCTTTGACATTGTAGCCTACTGCTCCAGGTCCATTTAATTGGTTAGCTGTCTGCTTAGCCCAATAGTTTTTTTGTATTTTATGAGGTGAGCAAACCCGCCTTTGAATTTATGTGTTTTTTAAATAGTTTTCTTCTCCAGTTCGTCATAGAGACACTTAAGAAACGGCACCTTCTTCATGCCAATTTTCATTAATGGTTCCAGTGCAAATAGCGAGTGGTGCAGCCAATAGCCCACAGCATGGGAGAGGCTCACATCTCCCTCAGCAATAATCAAGTGGACTTGTTCCAACACCTGCAACGTAGCCTGGGATTACAGTGTCTTATGACTATTCTCTTCTAGACAGGTTTGCTCCACTGTTTCCTAGCAGCACATGTTCCTAGCATGCCATGACTTGCCATTCTTTTATTTTCCGGTGCCTCTGCCACAGATTAATTCACCACTACAGCTTCACCAGCACCACCGTCACGTCAAGTCCTAAACACCATAGGCATTACCTATGTATTGTTATACAGTATTTTGGGTTGTGGTAGTTCAGTATATGAAGTGTGACAAACTATAAACTTTAGCCTATTTCCATTTTTCACAAAATCATTATTTATAGCAAATGCCAAAATTTAAATTTTCAGGGTGAATGAAAGTAACTGACCTTATTGAAAACTGGTACACACACTACCGTACCACAACTACATTAAAGTATGATTAATTTTAAAAAAAAATGCATCTAGATACTGAAATTTGCGATGCTGTACGAAATTTTATTATATTTTATTGCAACAGATAAACTCCAAATAATATTTTCAGCAGAAAGTGTTTCTACATAAAAAATATCAACTGGTTGGCTTTTATTACATACCTATGATTTTCAGGGGGTTATGTAAAATGAACTGGTCACATATCTGCACGAATAACCTGGTTTGGTCCTCGGAGGGTGTCTCCCCGTGACCCCTGCACTGCAACTTCAGGTATTTGCAGCTCTGCGACTCAATATCTTCCTTGTTGTAGAACCGTGACGTATTTGTCAAATCAATCCACAGACCTACAGTCACCTGCATGTAAGCAACACAAATTATAATCTTAGCATGGAAACTTAACATATTCATCAAATCCAGTGGACTGCATGTAAAAACCATAGGGTCATTCGAGCAGTAACCTTATCTTACAAAAGTGTATACAAAGCAACATCTCTTTTTTTTAATTTGTACAACTAAAATGAAAACAAAAAATTATTTCTCGCAGTAATAACCATAACAAAAGTTTAACAAAGACTGTAAACTAGCCTATTACGAAATTATTTATAATATATATCTGAAAATAAAACTGAGTAGGCCTATTGAATGTGACTATAAAATGAAAAAATTCACAAACAGTAACTAACACACTGCATCAACTTGACTTATGAACGCAACTCCAGAAGCAATTGAGTAAGTTACATTGAATATGACATGGTCCAGTGAAAGGTGAGATTAAAATACTGCTATTAGCGACGGTTGGAAGGTGAAGGCTATATGAAAAGAAATGAGACTGTAGTAGAGTCAAAACTATATAGGTGCCAGTGCATGATAACACTAACACACAAATACAAGAACTCAAGATTGTGACGTTACCAACATGGCAGAGAATACAGACCAGTCAATGGCACACTACTATGTTGCAAGACGTGACACGTATGTGTCTTAGCCACGTTGAAGTCTCAGTAATGGCGGCCTGTAGTAGCATTAGGCACCACACCACACTCCTTCGCCAGCTGCCACCAGATGCATGCTTTTGTCTGGGATGAAAGCGGCCTTGAGAACACACCGGTCAAGGCCGAAGTCCGAGACCAAAAACACTATTTTGATGTTTCTTTGCAACATCTAAATTATGTTTCTTAAATTCATGACATTATTGTTCATGAGTTGAACAGACACACAAAATAAAGTTCTTAAATTTTACACTAATACATAACTAGCCCACATCCATTTGTAAGACAGTACTAACATGTGGGGGTGTATGTATTTTTGTTAAAAATGGAGTAAATGTAGAATTATACACAGTCGAAAGTCATGAAAAAATTTTTTAGTCATCTGCCATTGTCGTAACTAGTATTTACTCAAAGATATTAATTATTGCTATCTACAGATCTCCAAACTCTAACATTGCTCTCTTTTTTAATGCCCTAGATATATTATTGTGCAAAGTAACTAAAAAATACAAAAATATTGTAGTATGTGGAGACTTCAATATTAATACAGTTTAAGCTGATAGTGGAGATGCAAGAAGCTTCAAAAATTTACTTAAAACTTATAATTTGTATGTAACTATAACTCAGCCCGCAAGGGAAACTGCTTATGCAGCCACTACCATTGACAACATACTAACAAACCTTGATTACTCCACTTACAAAAGCTGTGTTTTAGTTACAGGACTTTCAGACCACTATGGCCAACTTATCAATGTAAACAACTTTTTTAATAGCAGTCCTACACCTATAACCAACAAATGCATAACCAAAATAAAAAGAAATTTTGACCAATATAGCATAAGCAATTTTTGCAACGTCTTGAAACCACTAGATTGGTCAGACATGCATAATATAAATGGGGTTGATGACATTTGTTTGTTTTTCGTAAATAAATTTATGCTATGTTTTGAAGGAGCTTTTCCACTAAAAATTCATTGTATCAAGCCTAAAGCAGCAGACAAATGTTGGTTAACTAAAGGCATTAAGGTTTCTTGTTTAAACAGCAAGAGACTGTATCAACTTTCTAGGTCCTCTACAGACCCAGCTTTTATAAAATACTGTAATAATTATCGCAAAATTTATAAACAAGTTCTAAAGTCTGCCAAGAAATTGCATTTTGAAAGAATAATCAAATTATCAAAAATCAAAACCAAAACAACTTGGAACATTGTCAAAAGTGAGTTGAATAGATCCAACATTACAGTAACTTATAATACAGAAATTAAAAATCATGAAACAAATCAATGTATAAAAAACCCATACAAGGTTGCAAATGAGTTTAGTGAGTACTTCCATAAAATAGTGCATGACCAACTTTATACACAACAGTCTAACAGCAATATGCCTAGTGCTACTTCTGCTTTTCCTGACTCAACTATACCATCTATGTTTAAGTTTCCCTTAACTAAGGAAGAGTTACTATCAGTTGTTCGAAAAAATAAAGGTAAATGTTCATCAGGTTTAGATGGTGTTCCAGATTTTATTATTAAGACATGCATTGAATTCATAGCAGACCCACTTTTATACCTATATAACGAATCATTCCTACAAGGCTCTTTTCCAGCATTATGGAAGTGCTCAAAAGTTCTACCCCTACATAAAAAAGGTCCTCGTGACCTCTGTCAAAATTATAGGCCTATCTCTCTGTTATCATCCTTTTCTAAAATTCGGAGTCATTAATGTTAAACAGACTGATGTCATTCCTGGAAAAACATAATATTCTAGTCAATAACCAACATGGCTTTAGACGTGGAAAATCAACTATAACAGCTATATTCAAATTTATTAATAATATAGTTGAGGATCTGGATAAACAAAAATATCCTGTTGGGTTATTTTGTGACCTAAGCAAAGCTTTCGATACAGTAAACCACACATTACTCATTAAAAAATTAAATGCATTTGGTGTAAGAGGTACAGCACTTAACTGGTTCAAGTCTTACTTGTCCCAGTGTACTCAAGTAGTTGCGTTATCATACACGGACCACGTCACAAATACTAAATATAACGTGCAATCAGGGAAACAGAACACATCTATTGGTGTACCTTAAGGTTCTGTTCTTGGACCCTTGCTTTTCCTTTTGTATGTAAATGACTTATCAAAAAGTGTTAGTAGCGGAAAATTTGTTTTATATGCTGATGACACAAATATATCTATACATGGGGACAACCCTTTAAGCCTAAATGAGAATATTAAAATCCTGACTAATAACATCCAGGACTGGTTCAGTACAAATTATTTAACTTTAAACAATTCAAAAACTACGTGGCTACACTTCAAACTGAAACAGTATAATCAACAAAGGTCAGAAGTGTCAATTAATGATGACAATATTACTCAGTCAAACCTAACAAAAATCCTAGGTGTACATATAGATGAGAATCTTAACTGGAAACCTCATATTACTAATTTATCAAAAAAAATTAGCTCAATGCTTTTTGCTGTCAGAACAATCTCTAAACTAACTAATATGGATGCACTCAAAATGATTTACTACGGTTATGTTGAACCACACTTGAGATATGGCAAAATATTTTGGGGTAACTCCACAAATGCCTCCAAAATATTTTTATTACAGAAAAAAATGGTCCGTATAATAATGCACATAGTAGTGTGCCATTGCCTGGTCTGTATTCTCTGCCACGTTGGTAACGTCACAATCTTGAGTTCTTGTATTTGTGTGTTAGTGTTATCATGCACTGGCACATATAGTTTTGACTCTACTACAGTCTCATTTCTTTTCATATAGCCTTCACCTTCCAACTGTCGCTAATAGCGGTATTTTAATCTCACCTTACACCAGACCATGTCATATTCTATGTAACTTACTCAATTGCTTCTGGAGTTGCGTTCATAAGTCAAATTGATGCAGTGTGTTGGTTACTGTTTGTGTATTTTTTCATTTTATAGTCACATTCAATACTCAGTTTTATTTTCAGATATATATTATAAATAATTTCGTAATAGGCTAGTTTACAGTCTTTGATAAACTTTTGTTATGGTGACAACTGCGAGAAGTAATTTTTTGTTTTCATTTTAGTTGTACAAAAGTATAATAATGCACGCCAAAAATCATGCTTCATGTAAGCCTCTCTTTAAAAAGTTAGGAATTTTAAGGGCATGGGCTCGAGTTTCTTCGCATTTAACGACAATTATTTTTTATACATAAATGGGAGCCGGTATCGTAAAATAGCTTCGTAACTTTGTTATGGCTGATTTAAACTGCTTTCTTTAATTTTGTCGAGTTAGAGGACTTCAAAATAGTTGCTAATTAGTTAATTAACGAAATTTCCTTTTAATGAATAAATTAGCTATACTCATCATACAGTTTGTCTCGAAAAATTACATTGTATAGTAAAACCAATTTGCAAAAAAGTTACGAAGCGATTTTACGATATCGACTCTCGTATGCATTTTAAAAAATAATTCTCTCGAAAGCTGAGTAACTCGGGCCCAAGCCCTTAACTGTACCATCTTTATACATTTATGAAATTATTATTTTTGCACATACTCAACTCAATGGAGTACAGAACTCTAGTTTACATAACTACTCTACCAGGACAAAAAATAATCTTCATGTACTACAACACCAAACAAAATGTTTAGCAAACAGTCCAAGATACTCAGCAATATGTTTATATAACAAACTTCCAGCTCACTTCAAATCAGCAAAAAACTTCGGTGAATTTAAAAAAAAACTGAAAGGCATGCTACTGGACTTTAATTTGTATTCAATAAAGGAATTTATGGATGAAAAAATATCCTGAGTTTGTGAATTGTAATCTTAAAAATTAGGTTAAGGAGTTCTAAATCTCTTATGTTTTGTGTAAATCTCCTATCTGTTTTGTGACTTTTATCTCTTGTGCTAATGTAAATTCTGTGTGCCATTGAATTGTATGTATGTTTGTATATACATATGTATATACATACTGCACATGTATATAGGCTACCCTAAGTTTGTGAATTGTAATCTCCTAGGGGTTTATGTTATGTTTGTGACTTTTATTTCTTGTGTTAATGTAAGTGTTGTGTGCTATTGAATTGCATGTATGTACAGACCTTTGACGAGTCCTATGCTACGTGTTGTAGTACAATCTGTAGTCTACTGGACAATAAAAGAATTGAATTGATGTGTATAACAGATGTACAGTGACCTCTCAATTTAAGGTTTTCCAATTTAACGATTCTTTCCCTTCAACAACTGTATTTCTTTATCCCATCTAAAGTTCCAACATACTTTTATCATTCAGTTTAAAAACTCCTTAAATTTTAAGCACAATTTTTTTCAGTCCCTAGAAAGTTATTAAACTGAGAGATTACCATTACATACGTACTCTGAGATGAGGATAATCATAGCCAGACTAAATATGAGATATGGAAGAACAATTTTCAATTCTTAGTGAGTAAAAAAAAATGGTTTAACACAAAATATTTTATTACACTAAATTTAAAGTGTTCAAGGAATTTACAAATAGGAAACGAAATGTCCTCTTAAAGCTGAGAATTTTTATTAATTCAGTACGTAGGCCTAAATGAATTTATAACTTATAGAGAGCAATAAAATCAATCAAATTCTTGTTCTACTTTCATTTATATTTTTGGCCATAAGTAAAAATAGTACTAATAATAAGTTTTACACTCGCAATTGGGCTAACAGCCTAGTGGCGAGCAGACTGCTTCCCATACCCACAGCGCCAATCCTCCAGTTCCTTCCTAAACCTTCCAACCCCCTCACATTCCACTCCCTCACCGAGCTCACCAGTATTTACCCCTCTCCATTCTCCTCCACACCCTCTCAATTTTTCCACTGCAGTTACCTTTTCTCTTCAAAGTTCCTTTAGTTATCTTGCAGACCAAACCACCCCATCCCCCTTCCCATTCATCACCTTATACAACCTGACCAGTCTTTCCGTTCTCCTCCTGTCCCTCAACAGTTTCCATCCCAATTCCTTCATCATCACGCTAGGCATAAAATTCCTTTCCTCCTCACCAGCCTGACACTGCCTTTTCCATGCCCTTCTCTGCACCTTCTCCAGCTCTTGCTCCTCTACCTCCATATACGGATCGCACTCCGTGGCAGCATATTCCAATACTGGACGAACCATTGTGCAATATGCCTTTTTGCTTAACTTCAACACCCTTCCCAGCATTTTTAAAGCCCTTCTTCCCTTCTTAACCACTATGTCCACCTTAGATCAGTCAGTAAATAAAAATAAACAACCCCTAGATAGGTAGGCCTACTTATATTCTGTGGCTTCTTCTATCTCCTGCCCATCCCATCAGTAAACCTCTCTACTCTACACTCTCTTCCTAGTAAAGCACACTAGGTAACTTGGTTCTACGCACATTAATCTTCAGTAACATGTATTATAACTTACAATCATTACAACTCATGTACCGGTATGCTTTTAAGTTTCATGTTTGTTGTACAGTTGGTATATTTACTTAGTATAGCATGACTGCTTCCATATCCTTAAGTAAATTTGACCTATTATAGTGTTAAAGAATTTTATAAATAAATAAATTGTATACAGTAATGCAGAAACAGACCAACCCAAAATTAACTGGAAACAAAAACTGGTATACCTATTTAAGATAAAAGTTTTCTGTGTGCATCAAATCTTGTATGTATAAATATAACTTTCTCTGATATTATTTCTTACCGAATATCCTTATGTCACGGGGCTTTAACAGAAACCTTACTCTATCTACTCAATAAGTAGACATCACTCTAAAACAAGTCGGAAACCTTGGGCGAGTACAGTCTAGCAGTGTCCGGAATCTCTTAATATTCAACTTGATCTCATCACCCATCCACTCAGGTCTACATAGCTCAGATGCAGGGTAGATACCAGCCAGCAGAAAAAAAAAAAACAGGAATATGCTCAAAAAAAAGTAAACAAACACAAGCTTCCACGTTTATAAACAGATAATATGTTGTAAGGGGTTTTGGTGCACTGTGAACAAAGATGATGAATAGGTAGCAACGTTGTATTTTAGTTGGACGAGAAGTCTAGAAGATTTTATCAAGTAAAAATTTTGCCAGATGAACGTTAAGTCAGGTATGGAATAAATTCATATATAGACCTACCTAATTACAAGCGTTTGAACATGTAAATTTTTAATTTATTTGTGTACCAAATAGTAAAATCTTAATTAATGCAAAAAAAAGTGGCAGTTATGTGTCACAGAACTTTCACTTTGCAATCCCTTACTCCTATAGAAATTCTTGGAGATTAAATCTGTCATTATTGTACAGTATACATTACTAGTACCCAATTGTAATGCCATATACGTACACTGTACCATTTCAAAAGGACATTCTGCACTATCCGACCTTAGTCTAATAATACACGTCTGGCGGACAGACAACTGAAATATACCGATTTTGTCACATTTTTTTTAAATTACTGCTGATGTATTATTCTTTGAATTTAAGTATGTATGCTTGGAAAAAACTCTTGGAACACCCAACCACAGAGTAGATCCAATCACGTGACCAGTACTACCAAGTAGGTTATAAACCCACCTACTACATTTCCGTAAATGCCTACTCAAGTTCTTTTGTAAAAAATATTTGCAAACTTCTCCTAATTTTACTTGTTAAAAGTAACTTATCTAAAATTAATTTATGAAATTGTGAGTTGTTCTCCTCCTGCACAATTCCATCTTGGCCTCGGTGTAGGTATACCAAATATTATATGCTTATAGATTACCTTATAGCTGCGCATGGATTCGAACACCATGTTGGGGTAGAAGCGACACTCTGCGGGGACCTGGTTGTCAAACTCAGAGCTGAGAGGTGTCTTGAAGGCAAGGAACTTATTTGCCACTAGTGTTGCAGCCTTCCTGGGGCAGTGCATCCAGCGGTGTGGCGTTGGGCCTGGTCCCCTGCTTTCGTTGAAACTCATAGCTCTGCTACGTCAAACAAAAATCCAATAACTCATAAACGCCGTAGAATAACGGCCACGCCTATGTGCAATTTTCATCAAACATTCACTAACATATTAACACTAGGTCATTTAAGAGGGTGTTTCTATCAAATGTGTAACAGATACACGAATGGCGAGCTAAACTGTACTGAGCACAGACACGTTTAGATTGTGTGGAACTGAATAAAAACACCTAAATCGATACTACATACAAGCAAAGTAAAGTATAGTGCTAAAAAGGAAGGGTCTGATTTATGGTTTGTGAATATAGTTTAGGTTAAGTGCTAGTTTGGTAAAGACACTAACATATTTTTACGAACTGTTTTAAAATCTTGTAACACAACATAAAATCATCCAAGTAACCAATTGTTTCGAGTCTTACCTAAGCTATACTCCCGATACATTAACGAGAAAATATTTCCACAGTTCAAAAGAAATGTAACAAGTTTCTAACCCAAATAACAATTCGTGACACCATAACACTTTTTTTTAACGAGCACAATATAAACAAGCTACTTTCCGACATTCTTCTCTGACAATATTATTCCTGTTAACACTGAAAACTCCCTTTTCCGATCCTGTTTGTGAGCACCAACGATGGTGAGCACTGATTTCAGTGTTTGTCAGCAATAATTTAATTTTATTTAATTTTTCTTCTTGCAATTGGGCCTCAGCCCTGTGCCATAAGTCATTAGGCGTATTTTAGCGTTTGAATGGGAGAGTTTCGGAACTATTGGCAGTGAAGAATAAGCGTATTTTAACGTTTGAATTGTTCGCAAGCGTTTGCGGAAACTGTTTGCATTTACAAAAGATCGCTTAAAATCACGGTCTATGAAGGTAAAGGTTTTGACACTGAGGAATAAACTGTGACTCCCTTTTTGTCGCCGAGCGCTAGTAGTAATTTAGTGGAAGATTTGTATTGTTTTTGTATTTAGCTTAGCTTAAAATGTGAAGTTGTTACCGGAATGGCGTGTGTTATATAGAAGAAAAAAAAATAAATGTAATTTTGTATTGGAACCATGGTCATATAGTTAGGTCTGGCAACTGCCTATCTTTCGCAATGCTTGGCCGCGTGCGCTTAGTGAAGCTCGCGGCGGCTTGCGAACTACGAGCGCTAGTAGTAGGTTGACCCATCGTCTGCATTGTTATTGATAGGCGTTTCGGACATTCTCGGTTACTACAATTTATAGAGTTTTGCAAATAACTTGTCGCAT
>PNEQ01068528.1:0-13268 GCA_003012365.1 Medauroidea extradentata | reverse complement strand
TGCTCACCTACCTGACTATCTACATGTCTGCCGACCTGGCTGCCTGATGAGCTGTGTGGTTACCTAATGTCTGCTCGTCCAGCCTGATGTTCTGGATGTGAACAACGAGAGAGATGTATGTATCTCTACACTGCGGCTGCTTGCCTTCTGCACCTACTCTACAGTTTGCCTGACATCCACTGGAGCATCCATGCTTGGCGTGCTCTTGGATCGCTCATCTCCGACTAGGGGGAATCTATGACCTCTGAACTGTGTAGTGTTTTATACTGATATGTGTGTTTGGTGTTAAACCCAACTGCGCGTGCCTCAAAGTGTTGAGCTACAAGTACGTGCCTAATGGAGTACTACATTGTGTTGGACTATGGAAAAAAAATTGCTGTGAATGTGTCTGGGATACTGGTGCATTGAGAAAATAAATGTTAGTTTTGAAGTGAAATGTGTGTGTTATTATTTCATTGTTCCTTGTCATTTAAATTATATGGTTAAAAGAAATGCTCAATCTAAAAGAAAATAATGATAACATATTGCGTTTATAATAAAATGGTAAGAAGCAGCTATGGATTTAAAAAAAAATGTAATGTAAAATAACTTTTGCTGGTACACATTTAAAGTTCAAGCCTACCTTGTTATGCTGTGCACAACTGCCGCCTCACTGCGGCAGCGACATTTTGCAAAGTAAAGACTTGAACAACAACTTATATAGTGTTGGTTGGAGTAGGGTGGGGAGTACCAGTTTATACTGGTGTTTCCTCCAGACACCCTCAGTCGAGCTTCGGGAGTCGAGAGGTGAGGACGTCACTACAGGTAAGCCTGCAGGGGTGGGGATAGGGGTAGGTAGGAGGGGTATGCTAAATCTTGTGTAGTATCAAGTATAGGCTTCAGGGGAAGAGGGGTTAGACTGGAGGGGGTATGTCATAATGACAGGCGGGAGGGGAGTATGCTAGGTGATAGGCCGGGGTTCAAGGATGGAGGGGCGGTACAAGGACATGCTATATAGATGGAGGGGAAGGTAGGGAGGGGTAGGAGAGGCTACAGGGGTATTCTTTTAATGGTATGCTATAAGGAAAGGCAGGAGTATGCTATAAGGAGAAGGAGAGGCTACAGGGGTATTCTTTTAATGGTATGCCATGAGGATATGCTATAAGTGTATGCCATAAGGATAGGAGAGGCTACAGGGGGCAGGATATTCAGGGGTATGCTATAAGGGTATGCCATAAGAAAGGAGAGGCTACAGGGTAGGGAGGAGGTATACACTTCCCCTTCAAGGCGCTTAGGAATAACTTGTACCAAAAGGACCCATTCCCCTCATTTCCCCTCACTTCCCCTACTTCCCCTCACTTCCCCTCCCCACTCCTACAGGGGCGGGCCTTAAGCTCTCGGCCAATCACAGGTCTCATGGCACTTAGGTGCTATTCGTACCAAATGACCCCAACAACCAATCCCAGCCAAGACCACGCCCCCCTAATGACCCTCTAGGTCAATCAGAGCTCTTGCTCCACCAAGGGGAGGGGTCGGCCAGGTTAAGCTTATTCAGGTTAGGCCGGTTTTGCTCCCAGTGGGGCCAATCCCCGCATGAGGTCCCTACTACCAACATAGGTAATAAGCCCACACTTCTCTACATGAGTGTTTATTAAGCAGGGACCAGTACAGATAATAAGACTACAATACTCAACGCGAGTTCTCAATAAGCATTTACCAGCATAGTTAATAAGCCTTCTTTACTCACGTGAGTGCTTATTAAGCACATACCAGCATAGGTAATAAGCCTACATTACTCAATATGAGTTCTTATTAATCAGTTACCAGCAATGTAATAAGCCTACATTACTCAATATGAGGGCTTATTAAGCAGTTACCAGCATAGTTAATAAGCATACATTACTCAACGTGAGTGCTTATTTAGCACATACCAACAATGTAATAAGCCTACATTACTCAATATGAGGGCTTATTAAGCAGTTACCAGCATAGTTAATAAGCATGCATTACTCAACGTGAGTGCTTATTAAGCACATACCAGCAATGTAATAAGCCTACATTACTCAATATGAGGGCTCATTAAGCAGTTACAAGCATAGTTAACAAGCATAGGCCTACATTACTCAACGTGAGTGCTTATTAACCACATACCAGCAATGTAATAAGCCTACATTACTCAATATGAGGGCTTATTAAGCAGTTACCAGCATAGTTAATAAGCATACATTACTCAACGTGAGTGCTTATTAAGCACATACCAGCATAGGTAATAAGCCTACATTACTCAATATGAGTTCTTATTAATCAGTTACCAGCAATGTAATAAGCCTACATTACTCAATATGAGGGCTTATTAAGCAGTTACCAGCATAGTTAATAAGCATACATTACTCAACGTGAGTGCTTATTAAGCACATACCAGCAATGTAATAAGCCTACATTACTCAATATGAGGGCTTATTAATCAGTTACAAGCATAGTTAATAAGCATACATTACTCAACGTGAGTGCTTATTAAGCACATACCAGCAATGTAATAAGCCTACATTACTCAATATGAGGGCTCATTAAGCAGTTACAAGCATAGTTAATAAGCATAGGCCTACATTACTCAACGTGAGTGCTTATTAAGGGTGCTCTCTTCGTTACTTTTTAACATCTTATTGTTATTTATATATTGTACCAAATATAATCTTGTCTTATTTTTGACATAAATTGTCACAAAATTATACAACTATAAAACTATTTTATGTCTCATGGTTTCTGTGTAATGACTCGTAAATTTCAAAATTTGAATTTTACATTTTTATGTGCGACACTAAAACTAACTGACTAATAATAATAATAAATTTTACACTGAATAATGACGTTTTAGGCTATAAGGTCCCTTTTTCAAAAAGAAAAATCTGGTTTTTAAAAGTTCTTGAATTTTTGAAATTTCAATTTCATGTTTCAGCCATTTTTAAAATACTTTTTGGTTAATATTTAGTTTTCTATTGTAGCATACAACATCGTTATTCATTGTGAACTTTTTTTTTTCAGATTGGTATGTCAGTTGGTTTTAGTGTCAAACATAAAGTTTTAAATTAAATTTTGGTCGTAACAAGTCATTACGCAAAAACTGTGAGGCATAAAATATTACATTAGAGCAAAGTTTTCTCACAATTTGTGTCTAAAATAAAAAATAAATTTGTAGGCTGTTATATCCTGTCTCTTTCTCTTAATGTTGTGTGGGGATCTATTATTATTGATTAAAAACACCGTCCGTTTATGTACTTCTATACTTCGGAACCCTGGACTTGTTCCGTCAGTCCCACGAGAGATACGCTATAATATCGTTTTAAAGCTTTTAACCACACTCTTCGTGACAGTCGCGGCAAGAATCAGTTTTATATGCGGTTTCCCGCGAATTTACCCGCGACGCGTCCACCCCTCGTGGAGATCGTCGCCGGAGTTCTTCTATATACGCGGCTTACTACAATCAACCGCGGTGGCTCCGCGAGACGGGCCCACACTTCGTGGAGGCTGCCACAGGAGTCCCCCTAACTTTCCCTTCGCGCCTACGTGGCAAAACTCTCCTAGGACCGCCCCCATTTCAACTTTCAGCCAATCGCATCTCTCGTGGGTGACGACGACAACAAACCCTGTCATTCCTCCGTACCAATTTATTGCATCTTTTTAAAATTCACACACATTAACATTGATATCCTTATGATCTTATTTACAAATTTTATAAATTTCTGATGACTAATTATAAAGTTAATATTAAATCGCACAGCAGGGGGGTGGGCGTAGCCACGCCTCTAGGTGCCCTAGTTTTCAGCATCCACGCCGCGTGTCACTCGTCGACTCAAGGCTGTTCGCTCGCTTTCACCCCATGTTTTCCTAACTTTCCCTCCCCTGCTGTGTTAACCGTCAATCTGCCGTGACACAATTTCACATTCCTCTGGTCATGCTGCGCCTCTCGCCAGTACTCAAAACTAACTTATAAATTAATTACTTTAAACAAAATTTTGCAATTGAGTCACATAAAACAGACAATCCTAATCACAATGCAATATCAACTGGCTTTTTACGACTATGCTAACTTAATTTACAGTATTTACAATATATATTATGTATTTACATTTGAAGGCTATGGGCCGGTTACAAGGCATAGTCACGTAGTATTTTGTAACTCAAATCATTGTGTCTGCTACACTAAAAGTTAATTGTTTAGGTAGGCATGACAATGACAGATGCACCATTCGTTCACAAGCAGCCTTCATTCTTCACTTCCCTACGTTATGTAACGCCGTCTCCTGTATACTTCCAACTACGTGGGAACATAAATTACTGTACCCAGCTGTCTTCTTGTTCACAGACGTGAAAAGAATACACTAAGTCTTCCAGACTTCAATATGGCGATGATATGGAAGGTGACGTTGCTGGCGACAGTGCTGCTACACTACGCATTAACTAAGAAGCATGTTCACGTCAAGTACCAGTGGAAGACACCAGAGTATGTCTTCCCAAACGAGGCAGTGAGACAGTCCATGGTCAAGAATGGCAGTTATATCCCAGGCAACCCCTTCATGCTGGACGTAGATGTATGGTACAGAGGTATGGAGTTATAGCTAGAGCACTTTTATTTCGGAAACGCTCCCTCATAGGGTTTCATTCACTCCATTGCCACAATTCAGAGATTATGGTAGACTACGGGCCCAAAGTCAGAATGCCATCAACCAGTTTGGTGTTATCCCCGCCTCCTGGGTGTATCCCCCATACGATATTTATTTATTTATTTATTTATTTATTTATTAGTGAAATTCGTACGTGACATACTTCCAGAATGTATCAAAGGATGTTCTGTCGTTTACGAATTTCGTGGATTTATGTCGTCGAAATAATATTTTATAAATTTTGCTAATCAAAATTTGTTGCCAAATTAACCGAGTCGCGCGTAGGCATGTTTTCTTTTTTAAGTTTATGTAACTTTATTCTGCGACATGCTTCAACAATTGTATCACAGGTTGCATTTTACTTCTGAGAGCATGGTACAATTACATTTCTTAGCGGATGTAGCATGTTTTGCCTACATACCAGCCACATAACGGTTGGGTCCATTTTTGGTAAACGGTGCATTCTAGGCATTTGCGACAAGAGGACCTTTTGTTCCTTACGGTGTAATGCCCGAAAAGACAGCACGAAATGTGCACAAAACGACACGCCTAAGTAATTACACGCGATATCAGGGAAGCAGCCCCTATTATTTTCATGAAAGGGGACGGTTAGAAAGCTGAAATTATTACCTGTTTTAGACCTCAATAATACTTAACACCACTCTAAGAATCGTAATATTTCTCGTAACAGTTTTTATATCTTGCCAAAATACGAATTTCAAACTCGGTTTTCAGGGGCTTATTCCGCTCTTAATATTCACTTTTCTTGAAAGTGTCTTATATAATGTGTATTTCATTTTTCATGAGAAATCCCCCCCCCCCCCCCAGTTTGGGCAGTTAATTTCCTTACACTCTGTATATAGAGATAATGTCCGCGTGCTAGCTCTGAGTCCCTGGCGGGTATGCGATTTTCGTTCTTTAGTATATAAATAATACAACGAGGCTGATACCATGTCGATGCACGTACTAGCAGAAGTAACATCGTAAGTTTGGATGAGTTTGCTACTGTTTAACTGTGGCGTACATGACGTTTACGTGAAATATGCATACACATGTCAGGGACTCAGAGGTGGCGCGCGGACAGTAGACTTGGTGTAGGCTTATTGGAATTCAGTCCTTCACCCAGAAGCCAGGTCTACTGCTTGCTGGTACGCTGTTGCCACATCGCATTCTTCTTGGTCGCTACTCAATTAACATTCACAGCGTCAATCAGTACATGAAGTACAGATACTTCTGTTCTCGCAATTATGCAATACATATATGTTAGTAAAATATATAAATTAACTATATTTTTAAGGCCAAAAATGTCTTCAGGTGAAAATATTAAACGTAACATACAAACAACAGTATTTTATGTTGTAACTCCAATACGATTATACCAATTCTATTTTAGTGAAACTCTAAATTTTGTTAACTTATTGCAACTATACCTCATTCTTGACTAATCCAACCTCGTAACTTGCATCAGTTATCTTGATTTCCTTTTCTGAACAACCTATCGACAGCTTAATTATATGACACAATATATCCAGCGCATTAACGAATATGGTATATATAAAATGCAGTTATTAAACAAGTTTGTATATACCTTTATTTTTGATGCCACGTGGTAACACTGGCACAGTTGTGAACGGGTGAATTATAAAATTCGCTTGTTCACAAATCTGGTATTCCGGGCTGTTTGAGCAGTCAGTGCTTCCAAGTACTCGAAAGACCAAAAACTTTTTCTGGGACCAAAGTGCTGCTTGAAACTAATGTTTATTGTACGCTTTTCTTTCAAGTACTCGAGATCGCATTTTAAAGCCATTCATTCATGGCCATATCAAGTGAAGCATTTTGTACGGTTTTCACAGCTTTGGTCTTGAGAGTATGCGACGTATGTCGATAGGTGGATGTGCGCATTATGGGATTGCAAGAGGAAGGGAAATAAAAAAATTGGATAGTCGCTGACTAGTGACATTATTAATCACAATATTTAATCCGTGCCAGATATCGAACCTCGATCTTATTCGTTAAAAAAGGGGGTAAGTAACAAATAAATCATGGTACTTTTTCTCGATAAAAGGCTGCTAACAATTTTTTACGGGCGCAGTATACCGCTACATTCAACACAATGTTTTAATTGTTTTTTTCGTACCAGATAATTTTTTTCTTATTTAATATACAAAATGTGACTAAATTTGACTCTTTTAATTTTTTTATCTCTCTTAGTTTTTGCGTAGTGGCTTCTTAAAGTAAAAATTTTCGTGTTCCCGTTTTAAGGACTACACTAAAACTAACTGACGTAACAAACTGAAAAAATTCACAGTGGCTAAAGACGTTGTAGGCTACAATGTCACGCCCATAAAAACTAAGAGTAATTTTCTTTTTGCATTTAAATAAAAATGATAGAATTTTAAATAAAATTTAGAAAAATTCTCTATTTTTTAAATACAAAAATATTCTATATTCTGGTTTTACGTAGCTTAATTTGGAGCCTATCATATCGTTATAGACTGTGATTTTTTTCAGTTTGGTAAGAGAGTCAGTTTTAGTGTCGTCCTTAAAAGGGAAACATGCAAATTTTGGATTTAACGAGCCATTACGCAAAAACTACGCAAGATAAAAATATTTTATAAGAGAAAAATTTAGTCACATTTTATGTCCAAAAGAATAAGAAAATAACTGGTACAGATATAAACATAAATATATGGTGATGAAAGCAGAGATAGACCGCGCCCTTGAGATTGTATCGCCAACAATGTCCTGAGATTTGTTATTACTTACTGGTCAGCAAATATCTAAAGTTTGATTGTGAATCATATCGACTTGAAGCAATCTTTGAAACTCTGTTCATTCTAATTTTAACTCTAAACTTTCACTTTAAATCCTGAAATAATAGTGTTGTTTTTTTTATCAAACAGAGATTGCGGTTTTGTGTTCATGATGGCGCGATATTCTCGACAGTCTTTTTTCGGTACATTGACGTCATTCTAAAGTTGCAAAGTTGGCTCAACAGGTAGGCCTACTCGAAACTAGTTGCCCAACTCCTTTTCATTGTATACTTTTAAAATATTATATACTGTTTGAATTAGCTGTTTGAATATATTATATACTGTTTGAATTAGCTGTTTGAAAATAACACAACTAATTGAAATCATTGAGATGATACAATAACCTTCCATTAAGACCGTGCTCCCATGTTTCTGCGGTTTTGCGATTATTATTTATTTTTAAACTTAAACCAGAACAGGTGTCAAACATCTGTACGCAGTTTTGTTTAAGCTGGTTTTTACCGCGATAGCTGATTCTTCTTAAAAGCAAGAAACTATACGATTTCGGCTAACATGTCGATTAACGAGAATTTCGTTAATTACATAATTCGCTGAACCACGGTATTCACTGCCTGAATACATCAGCCAACACAGAGATGACGTCATTGAACAAAACTGCCAAACATAACTGTTCTGTCTGCTTTCGTTTAGGCGTTAACGTAAATGTCACTAATATGTGGAAACAAAAGGTCATGTCCTTCAATAAGAAAACTATACCTGTTGCGACTGTTTTTCTGAAATACGGATAGAACTCAATCAGATTCCATAATCGAATGTTAGGGAAAATTTCCTTAGAAGTAAAGGTGTTTTTTTTATGTGTAAGTTAATAAATTCATATTTTTAAGTTTTGGCACACACAAAAATAGAATGATATAGAAAACTCCAAACTAATCATTGCTGCTTTTGCAAAACAAGCCAAAAATACTTGGTTATTTTGTGCAATAATTACATTGTAACGAATACTTCTGCAAGGAAAAGAAGCGAAAAACGTAATCGGTAACGGCTGTCCGTTGCCTAAAAGTGTTTCTCGAACTTGAGTGTGACCCATTTAACAAGAAAGTTTAGTTACAAATACATTCATAACGACAGCGCAAGAGCGGAAGCTTATAGCCTTAAGGGACGTTATTTTGTTCATGTGAGATGATTTAAAATTATATTTTCACTAAACTTTATAACAAATGAGCAAAATTCATGTACGATTATTATCTTGGATTTTGTACGCATGAAATATAATTAGCCAAAAATTGATTTTAGATGTTTCTAATAAGAAAAAAGTAAAATAATCCTATTGAAACGTGTAACAAAACATCTTATGTGTAATGATAGGTAGTAAAATTACTGTTTTTATTAGGAACTAAATATTGCTCAGGTTGCAGATACAGGTTCGATTCTCGGATGAGGTAGATGTTACGCTATTTTTGTTATTTCTTGAAGTTCTTTCATACTACGGAATAATTGTAAAATACATGAAGAAACGGTTTCAGTGTGTTTGAAATATAGCTATAGTTCAGCTATTTTGTGTAATTTAGAATGTAATTAAACTGGAATATGATCAATATGTTGACGAGACGTAACGCTACAGAGCATACAAAACAAACGATTGAAATTTTTTAAAAATATACTCAAAATTTATGTAAACAATTTTGATGTGAATTGTACAAAAGTGTGGCATTCATACTATTCTGACGGGCGCAGATTTGAGCATAGGTAAAAAGTATCTTCCTACAAAATTGTTAACAACTTCATTTGTGCTAAATTAATATAAAGAGACACACAACTACGTTCTGGAAACGTTCATTGCCACATTAATTTTTTTGCCTAGTAAATAACATCGAAATGTGAAGGTTCCAAGATTATACCCTTATTCAATGGAACAATTTTGCTGTATAAAATATGTTTTTTTTAGAGCATTTTGGTAGTTCAAAACATTCTAGGCATTAGTAATTCGTAACAAATTGAATTAAGTGTATTTACACACATATAGCTCGACTCTGCTTATAAACGTAATGGTAGTTACAATAAAATTTAACACTGTAAGATATAGAATATAATTTTTTGATAACTCAAGCGATCGGATGATTATGTGACATTCGACTGAAAGTAGTTTATGACGATCAAGTAGGGAATACCCGTTATTTTATAACTGTGTGAACTAATGTTAGTTTTCTAGACATTACTTAGTAGTGCAGCATCCTATTTACAAAAATAAACAGCTGAGACATTTTCCCATAGTGGCATTTCAAATTCAAAATTAGCACGTCTTTCGTTCTTATCAACTGCGAATATCAGCGAACATAATGAAAAGAAAAAAAAAATCAATATGAAACCACATGTCACGAGCTTGACAAACAAATTTCAAAAAATTAATTAATTTGCAGATTTTTTTTAATTTTTCCTACCATATAATGGATTAGAATTTTTTGGTTAGTGGACGTACGCCATTGCTCATGTTTTTGCTGATCAAACCTGTGTTGGATGACAAATAACGAAAAATGAACGAGAAAAAAAATATAAAAACGCACTCAAAAATGCAATGTGCGTTTTATGCATATATATATAGCCTATTCTTTTTTTGGTATTTGTCATTCAACACAGGTTTGATCAGCAAAACATGAGCAATGGCGTACGTCCACAAACCAATAAATCCTAATTGGAAACTCCCATTGCAACAAACATTTAAAAATCTCATGTAATGGATTCTTTGGATTCTTTCGTTATACAGCCAAGGTAGTCGACATGTTTTTTTTTTTTTTTTTTTTTTTTTTTTTTTTTTTTTTTTTTTTTTTTTTTTTTTTTTTTTTTTTTTTTTTTTTTTTTTTTTTTTTTTTTTTTTTTTTTTTTTTTTTTTTTTTTTTTTTTTTTTTTTTTTTTTTTTTTTTTTTTTTTTTTTTTTTTTTTTTTTTTTTTTAGAGTTGCGAGGCATAGTAGCTTTGCCCTACGAACAGCTGCAAGGTCTTAGTTAAAGAACAACATCTGAAGAATATTTGTGTCGACAGAAGTGTGCATTAAGTGATTTAGACCTAGACGATAATTGCTTGCTATTTTATAGTAATTATATTACTATAATTTTTAAAGTCACTGTCGCGCTCACACGCGTCAACACCAAAACAGTGTGAACGAAAGTGTGGTAGAAGAGTATTTATAGACGAGCTGCAACTCCAAAATCAGCCGTTAATATTAAAAATGCTTCCTAGAGGAGACAAAGGCGCTGAAGTTATCAAACCTGGTGTGCAGCTATGGATGACTGTTACTTACAGTTTTCAGTTTCATTGCAAAGTTATTGTCTGGACACCAACACCCCAAGTTTTCAATCCATGTTGCTTGCAGCCAAGAGCGAAACACAGCCGGAGTTTCACGTAATCGACATTCATGTCGTAGAATTCTGTCAGCACCATTATTATCCTTCATGCCACTTCATCGTATATAAAACTGTATAATCATTTTGAGCGGTCATAATTATTCGATCTTGCATTTGTTCTCCAAATTCAGATGCCCATTGTGGTCTGGCTTGAATTTGAATAAACGTATCAAAATACTATTGCAATATAAATATTATTTAAAAAATCATTTAGTTTTACACATATATGCCACCAATTATTTCAAGAAAGGATTTCTGAGGAAATTGAATGGAGATTTAAGGCCATGCTCTCTTGTATATACTGTTTTTGCGAATTATTTGTTTAGACTTAAACGAGAGAAGATATCAAAAAACAGTTTGGCAGTTTTGTTTAAAATGGTCTCTGTCATGACTTTCATGGAAACAAGAAATTATGCGGTTTCGACTAAAAAGTAACTAACCAGAAACTTTTAGCCTAAAAAATTGGTATTTAGGCTACAACCTTGAAAAGTTCGCCATAAAAGAGAAGACTATTTTAAACAAAACTGTCAAACAATTTTTTATATTTGCTCTAGTTGAAAAATTCGTATATACAATAAAATAGAAACTAGAGAGCATAGCCTTAACACGTAGACTGCAACGTACGTAGTGAATGTTTAAATATAGAACTAAACTGTAATAATAATTTGTAGCACAGATGGGGTTACATGGCTTCAGGATTTCATAATGTGCTTACCAGAACTGGTAGGCTCTTGAAGAGTTACAATAATTTTAATTTTAATATCTGCATAAATGTAAAATAATTTTAACAAACTTATTAAGTGGCTGAAATATTTACCTTAGTAGCTATGCACATACGTATAAATCATCTATACGACTCAAATTGAAAACTTCGTCGTCCGAGACAAGTTTTAACTACATCTGTCACTGAGGTAATCTGTTAATAATTAAAATTAAGTTTTATGGTACCACGTTTATTTCCTGATCAGAATTTATAAATAATTAAAAAATAATCATGGCACGACAAATTAACATGTACATCGTTAAATCGTAGCAAATAGAATTCATAATGAAACTACTACCCATGTTGTGTATAAACTTAAGCATTTCTTTGCTGTTTATTAACGTAACGGGAAAAACCATTATCTTTGTTTAATATACAAAATAACGGTATTTGCGTTAAAAATCAATGAAAGAGCAATGTAAATTTCATGAAATGTATGTCAAATACATCACGTCAGTAAACACCTTTAAAACAGCATTACTCACTCTGTTACTAGTGCAAATGTAATCGTGTAGTAAATAATTCGTTGAAAATGAATATAACTTACATGAATACTAACAAATGTCTCGCATAATTATATATTTGAATCAGCATAATAACAAATTATAAATATATATTATATTTAGTAACAATATTCAGTAAATTCTATAATACCAAATGTAAGTTTATTCCTGTGAATTTCATTGTCTGTTGTTAAGTTTGTATCTATCTTACCACCTTTTCCCACCATTTTACCAGCGAATATTACGAGTGAATAAAAGCACAGCATAGTAGATAAAAATAACGTAGCCACGAAGACTTGTCGTTTGAAACAAGCAAAGCAAAAAGTTACTACAGACGAAACATTTTCTTGCATTCTGTAAAAACACTTTCGGGACTAGACAGTTTTTAAGTCCGTGTAACCACGCCCTGTAAAGTATTTTACAAAATTCAATTAAAAAAATACTCAAATGACCTTGCCTAGTATGTATATGCACATATATTTTTGATATCTTATTCAGTGACCTTGTTTAACATTAAAGTGTCAAATTGGCCGTATTTAAGAACATTCCTGGCTCTTACATAAGCGGTAGATTCGCAAAATACTGATACAACGTTACCACAACTGCTTCACAAAGCAAACAACTTTTCTATGTACATTGTTCAAGCTGTTAAACGTAGTCCATATAGTTTAGTACATTACTGAATTTAGGCCTATAACATTTATGACGTCTACAGAATTTTGCAAACATATTTGTGAAAATCCCTTTAATGTGTTTTAGTACGTCTATATTGTTGCTTGCTGCATAACAATGTCCCTGCACATAGGTTCACTTGTTTGCTTATGCAGACAGTACAGCGTTCTCCTTATAAAAATACGCAACAATGAATGTGTGACTATAAAAGGCCCAACAGTGACGTTGTAAACGTAGCAACGCGCTTGTATTCAACAACTTGTGATATACATATATAAGTTTATTATTAATTTAAAAAAACAGGAGCTGAAACACAGTACCTGCTGTCGTACGGATAATGTCTCTATTTAGCTACTGGCTTACCTATCAGAAAACAAACCAATATGCTTCCGATTCTCACAGACGATGTATTTCATTTATTTCATTTAAGAAAATGTTTACAGTAAAAACTTGTTTTATATTAAAATATTTTGAAGTGTTGACGGAAGCTTACAGGTTATAAAAATGAAACTAGAAGCA
>PNEQ01068527.1:0-24600 GCA_003012365.1 Medauroidea extradentata | reverse complement strand
CGCGTCCGTTAATAAGAATGTCCGTTATTTGGAGAGTATTTCTCCATAAGGCTCCATGTTAATCTGCCGGTGATTGGAAAAATGTCCGTTTTTCGGAAGTGTCCGCTATTCGGAAGTGTCCGCTAAGGGAAGTTTCACTGTATATATATATATATATATATATATATATATATATATATATATATATATATATATATATGTGTGTGTGTGTGTGTGTGTGTGTGTGTGTGTGTGTGTGTGTGCGCACACACACATACTGTAATTATCTACTACAAATAAAATTTACTACGCCATGATTTTATTTTTGTTTTAAATTTTTAGAATTTATTTATACGTCATGATAAATTTATACTTATCTTATTTCAATTTTAAGTATTTTTACGTAAAGCTAAATGTAACCGTTTTTAATTATTATAATTAGAAACTTGGCAACTTTAGATTTTGTTAATGATTAATTAATAATAATTAAATACACATATTGAAATACAAAATATCAATTTTAAGAACAAAATTAAATTGTTTATTCTCTTAACTTGTATTTGTTAATTTAAATTATCAAATATAAAACTTGACACTGAATTAATAAAATAAGCTACGTTCTACTTAAATTATACATTGTTAGTAAAATATGAAACATGGTTCTTACTGCATCAAGTATTTATATAATGTGGCGCGCTGAAACTCAGAAAGGACCCCTCTGCACCCCGGTATTGGTGTCAGATCGACGGCCGACCTCGAACGTCGCGCGACTCACAGCCATGTTTTATTGTTACCAGAACTTTCATTTAATAAACAGTAGCACGGTCTGCGCAGTTGATATTAAAAATGGAACTACATGTGCAGTAGCGATATTAAAGTATGCCGATAAAAAAAAAAAAGAAGCAAACCGACTCACGTGTCAACATTTAGAATTTCTGAATACTCAACAACCTTGGCAATATACTTTACGTTCCTACGCGTACAAGTGAACTATGTAGTAAAAATAACTCTGCCTCAAAACGTAAAATCAGAAAGTTTATTTTGTTTCACTCGGTTCATGGCGTGTTTTTCTCGTAGCGTGCGGCAGTAAAGGAAACTCGTCACATTTCTCTTATTCACGCCGTTCCTCTAAAGGTCAAGCGTAAAAAGAACTGAGCGCGCGAAGATAAAGAATAAATGACATGAAAGAAGCGGAATGAATGAAAGTACTTGTCGGCGAACCCGACACGCTGTCAAACAAAGAAAACAAACATGTGAGGGAGGAAATAAAATCACGAGACATGTAGACGTAAAGGACGTAATAAGTAATAGCAGGACGAAGTTTTAAAAACTTTCAGTGTAAGAGATACGAACAGCGTGTTTTAAGCTCATGCTCCTTTATTTCTATTGTTTTCGGGATACTTATTATTTTTTTGAAAGCCTGAACGACAGCTGAAATCAGGCGTTAGTTTGGTAGTTTTGTTAAAAATAGTTTTCAACATGTTGGTTAATACTTGAGACTGTAAATACTATGCTTTTTTTTTAGCTAATGATGTAAATAACACAGTTTTTGTGAACTGACTTATTAATGACCGGAACCGTATTTATTTCTTGTCTTGATAATTAGTTATTACGGCAAAAATTACTGTAAACAAAACTGCCAGCAGTTGTTAGATTTATTGTATTTATTTATTTATTTATTTTATAACGTACAAATTCAGCCTCAGGCTGGTTTACAATTGGTACGTAGTTGAAACTATTCACACTAATGAACAAATATTAATTATGAATATTACAATATTATTACAAAAGAATTGCATTAAACTTATGAGTGTAAGCATTACAAGGTTTTAAAGTATAATTGTAACATTACATTGAACAAATAATTACTAAAATGGCAATATTTTGAGTAAAACAGACAAATACTAAACTAAAAATAAGCTTGCAAATATGGCGAAAACAGTAGAGATGAGGGAACTTGGTATTTAGTTGAGACTACAACGTCACGATCTTCAAGTGTCATGCAACGTCGCCTACGGCAGCGCCAGTGATTCAGGCGGACGTATGCAACCCGCATTACACTTCGGGTTTTATGAAAGAGACTGTCATTCTTATTTTCACTGCGTTCGCCGAAGCCAAGTATAAAGAACGGTAGACTATAAATTTTTCAAAAGTTTTTTGTATTAGGTTTTTAATGTAACCGTTTGTTATACTAAATTTGGCAGAAAGCAGCGAAAATAAGAATGACTGTCTCTTTGATAAAGCGCGAAGAAAGTGCTGATAAGTGTAAAACTCTAACTGCTATAGCGAAGGTAATCATTCGCCTTGGTTTATTTATGGTGTTAATGCGGGTTGCATACGTGCGCCTAAAACACTGGAGCAGCCTCACCTCACGGGGGCGAAGAGAACACTCTGATAAGGAACTGTTACAAAAATCAAACTAAGCAATATAGCATAACAAAACTTGCTATCCACCAAATGATCAATAGCATTGTTAGATAGGCTAGTGTCCAGACCACGGCCGTAGAAGAACAGGTCTGGACACTCGCCTGGAAACTTGACCCCCTTGTTGTTTGGCTGCAGTTCGCCAAGTTACCGAGAATGTTGTGCGTCTTTGGCGCTGCAATCAGGGCGGTAGAGCTCAAACTCCGCCCACTTCCGTCCCACTAAGATGAACAATTTATAAAAACGTATTTTTTATAATTTTATAGAAATACTTCCTTCACTCACAATCCTAAAACATGGCTCCAGCAATCTTTATTTGCTTTATAACGTAAACACTGGAAACAATGGCCGGAGTTGGAACCAGACCGCCTTGATTGCAGCGCCAAAGACGCACAACACTATCGGTAACTTGGCGAACTGCAGCCAAACAACAAGGGGTCAAGTTTCCAGGCGAGTGTCCAGACCTGAACTTCTACGGCCGTGCTCCAGAGATTAAAGAAACACGAATGTATTAGTAGCAGATTGTGGCCGGTTCAACATGCTGGTGGGCCGGTCAGGGGGTGCGAGGTGAAGAATATTTTTTTTTTTGTGCTTGACGTTTTGACATTAACCGTGGTCATAACAGACGAGCGAAGAGTAGGCAATTGAAGGACTCGGTAGCACTGTCATTACAAAGTACGGACAGCCGTAGAGAGGATTTGAACCCGCGTCTTCCTGGATGAGAGTCAATGAACCAGCTGTCTCGGTGGAGAGGAGATGTGGGTGAGTTGGCAGGTTACAATCCATGTCTTCAGAGCGTGTATGGTGAATGCTGTGGCTATGGAGCAGCGCCGGGTATAAATCACAAGGAATACGGCAGTTCTCTATAGTAAACCTACAGGCTTGCCACTTTGTTCCGACATGATCCCCACGTGCAAACATCTGCGGGCTGACCACGCCAGTCTGGCCACAAGTATAATAAAGGCTCGGGCCCTATCACGCGATAATGTTTTGCTTCAATTTTATTTCAAACTTTTTGATTTAATTTATTGATTGCCATGTAACGCTATGCCAACGTCATAACCGCGGCTACTTTACTTTTAAATGTACTGAATGTCTTGCATTTAGTCAAAGATTTTCGTTTCAGACATGTTTAAAGTTTTCTTGTATAGGCTAAAATATTTTAGAACAAAGAATTGTTTATTCTGATTATATTAATTGATATATGTATGCGATTTAAACGACATGGAAATAAAATCGCGAATAATTTGTTCTAAATAATATATATTTAAAAAATAATATGAAATTTTGCATTGGTTTAATTAACTGCTTTTGTGTCGTGCAGAATGAGTAGATAATTTTTAAAAAGCTTCACGATGCATTTTGTTTGTCATTTGTTTAGAAATTGTGTGATAACTTTCCAAGTAGTTCCTTCAATGTATATTGAATGTAGGCCTAAAATTTTTAAATCATCGAGTCACTGAATAAAATTAATTAAAATATTGAATTAAATTAGTATTTTATAATGTAAAAGGGTGTTAAGTCACATTAGGGTTAATGCTACTACAGGTTTGAAAGATGTGGGAGAGTTTGACGCGGGGAAATATCTGCCGCCCAGCTGCTCCGTTATCGCTAACTGGTCTAATGAATACGAGACCGTAGTCAAATTGAATGTAACTTAGCTTGGCACTAAGGAAACCAATTTAATTTAATACTGAAGTGGAAAACAAAAATTACTGGCTTTTAAATTATCAGCTTCTTGTAACTTTAAATTCAGGAAAGCTCTGTGATTGGTCAGAGTACACTCCTTACCGATATCAGCGCTCTAGCGGCAGAAATGTTCACTGTGGCAAACTTTCAACACTGATCTGTCTAGCCTGCAGTAGAATGAAGCTAAGTGACATGTGGCAACCCTGGGTGGCAGGCAAGTCGGCGAGGTAGAGACGCGATCACGCGGTGTTGTTCGGATGGGGAGGGGGCGGGGGTTGGTGGGGCTGCCAGGTGCAGGAGACATATCACTCTCTCATGTCCGGGTCCCAGGGCGAGCTGTGTGGTCAGGTCTTGTAGAACAAGCACACACCTGTGGCACACATGTGTGCTTGTTGACAGCCTTGCGTCTCTCCTGCTACCCACACTCGTCAATTATACCTCCCCTCCCACTCCTAGACCTGACGACGCGACGTCCACGACACCTAGCGTCGTTTATAACAACCCCTCCCCGCGTAACACCGTCCTGCCAACCTTCCCGCCACATCTGCTGCTTGCAGAGCAGCACCATTCACATTCACCGGGGAGGGGAGAGGGAGGTTATTTTGATGTACTGGGCAGTTTTTCAGTCGGTTCTTTGTGCTCGTTTGCAAGGCTACTGCAATAACGATGCAATGTTTGAGTGTTGAAATGCACTGGAAAAAAAATCCTATTTATTTGCATAAACTAGTAGCCTACGATAACCTGGGTAAGGTTAATTCTACTGTAGGTTTGACAAAGGGAAATTTTCTGCGGTGGAATCGGTGAGAGGTATAAACTGACTAATTACAGAGCTTTCCTCAAATTTAAATTACATGAAGTTGATAATTTGAAAGCCAAAATCGGTATGTTTCCTCTTTGAAACTAAATTTAATGACCTCTCTATGCCAAGCCAGTTAAATTTAATTTTAAATGGTTTTGTACTTTGTTAGAACCCTTAACGATAGTAGCGAAACAAGCAGCAGAATTTTGCCCTGTGCCAAACTGTCGCACAGGGAAACTTATTTTCTTTCCAACCTGTAGTAGAATTAGCCTTAACATGGGTAACTTTGCACCATTCGAAATATTTCTTCCAGTGATAAATGTTTAAATATATTCAGTGGAAATTAGTGATCATGACCTAAGGATACATAAATTAGAGTTTTACATACCAAGACCAGTGCTAAAGACCTTGATGTTGAGCGCTGATCATCCCCTTACACTTAAATGTCTTACCAACTAATATTTTTGAAGGTGTAGAGCAAGGTATAACCCTAAAGTCATGATATTTCCTAACCTTCTAACATGTATGTTTAAGAACTGCCTGCTCGCACAACTGTGTCACACAGTGTTCTGCTCACATACTGAAGTAATGAACGTGGCTACAGTTAACTCTGGTGCAGACTTCCATACAGTAACATCATTGTGTCTGTGGTGGAAGTTCCATCACGGTTACAACAGAACTACTAAAATAATCACTGTGCGCCATCAGGCCTATACTGTGCTGCACGTCTCAGAGTAGAGTTGACTACAAACTGAACCATGTCTATTGACATACGCCATTGCAAGCGAATGTTGCCGCGTTGCAGAAAAACTGCACAATAAAAATAAAAGCCAGATTAATTGTTGTCAACAGACACATAGCATACAAACGATTCCGGAAAGAAACATAGTCGTATCCGTAAATACACGAAAAACAAAACCAGAACAGTAGAAATACAAATCAATCCCGGTATGGAATATTATCGTGTAAAGGAAGTTGGCACAGAAATAACGAAAAGGACAAAAAATAATAAAAACAGCAAAACAGATGCATGAAAGATGGCAACAAAATGAACGAGAACAACTGTGACAACACAAACCATATTCGACACAGTATAATTAAACTTTAGAGATAAATGGAGGGACTGGAATAGGTATACATGTGTGTGTGTTATCTTTCACTAATTATCACTGAAAAAAATATTTTTGGGGTGGTGCAAAGTTACCCACTCTGGTGCAGAGTTACCCGGTGCAAAGTTACCCATACTGGTGTAAAGTTACCTATACCGATGCAAAGTTACCCATACTTGTGCAAAGTATACCAATAGTGATGCATAAGTTAACTATACTGATGTAAAGTTACCCATACTGGTGCATAGTTACCCGTACAGGTGCTTAACTACCTAATATTGGTGCAAAGTACTATGGTGATATGCTCTAAGGTAGTGTTAAGAATGGGTTTATATATTGGTACGCAATGTGCAGTAAGTAAGTACGCATGGGACTATATTTAGCAGTGTGGAGTTTTGTCGTGTAAGCAGGTATACACCCGAGGTGACATCAACAGTGAGCAACACAAAATATTTCCAATCATAACACTACTTAAACTACCACTAGCAATGAAATATCAACATATATACAGAATAATTTGAATAATTCCAGTGAGCAGTAATTGGAGAATAATTTTAGCATGAAACTGTTGAGCACGAACACACACACGCATATATATACATATATATATATATATATATATATATATATATATATATATATATATATATATATATATGTATATATGCGTGTGTGTTTAAATTACTGAGATGGAAATTCTGAATATTTATTATCAATGAAAAAGGTAAATACTTATAAGTTCATCACTTAAAGAAATAATACTCAGCAGTAAAGAATTTACAATTAAGTTTATTAAAATTAATTGTAGGTGATTGAAAAATTATCAGGAATCAAACAAGTTGTTATTTTTGCCACACCTAGTTCTTATTGCAAATAGGTTAAATGCAGGTTCTAAGCTTGTTATAACCAATATAATTTTTAATAAACCAGCAAATGTATAGAGTAATCAATAAAAAGTTATTTTAAATCAAAAGTCTGTGCCAAAAGTGTAGTAGATTGAAAAAATTTTTTCAAATTTACGAAGTTCAAAAATGGGCAGCCTAGAGTATTGAATTTCTGATTTTCAGGGCAAATAGGCGAATAAATTTCCTGTCAATTATTTCGAAAATAAAATTTCGAGAGAAATTAATTAAATCGTTTCGCCTAGCCAGGATTTAGAGACGTTAGAGAGAGTGAGATATTTAGTAGTCACATTCCTGTTAACATATGTTCTTAATTGGTGATATCTGGAAGTTCTCTGCGCCGGGAGTAGTTGATAGTCCTTGTAGCGTCGAATACCTTGCCTTCCCTGAATTGGGACGTCGGTCCCGTGCACTTTCATAATGAAGTCCACAGCGGCACCATGCGCAAATATTGCGGAAGACTGTCTAAAATTCCGTGCATGGAAGCCGGTGTCCAAGCCCTCTTGAGATACCGTCACGTGTCTTCGCCATTTAGGCCACTTGAACGTGATTCTCAGACTCGTAATTTATTAATATTAGGCCTAAAAGGGGAGCGTCACTTATGCGACCCTTTTCCTATCGACTCGCATCCTGAAGTTCTTTGTCCCAACACTTCGAAATACAATGGTTAGCATTATCAATCTCATTATTGTAAAATTTCTTAAAGAATAGTTTATAATCTACCAAAATATTATCACAGTGTCGATATTTACACTAACAAAATCCTACCAATTCAAGGTCTTTACAAGCTAAACTTAATATCCCACCTACATAATTATGCTGACATGTATGACGAAAAGTACAAAACTGACAATGGAATTAACACACGGGCCAAAAACAAATTATATCTGAAAGCTGTCAGAACTGAATATGGTAGAAGGTCTGCACTGTTTCAGGGTTTCCAACTATAATTCATTAAGTCAGAAAACTAAAAAAATATTGAATCTTAAAAAGTTCAAGAAAGTAGTAAAGATGGAAATTATCAGTTCACTGTCAGACCAGGATCAACTCCTCCAAAAATTTTAGTGCCTTATAAATTAAAAGGTGTAGTCAAGCTATTCCCAACACTTCACTACAAATCAGAATGACAATTTTTCCCCCGATTATACATAGCGACGTTAGAATGTACATCACAGTGTCTTATCCAGCCAACAAAGTAGTTATTGGTGTCTTGCTGGTATCTGAATCAACACGTATCAATGTGTATATGAATAAGTGTATGGAGTTGATTATATACTTGTATATACTTAGAGATTGTGAACTTTTGTACATGTGTTTTGTGTATGAACTTTTACGTTAGACCAAGTGCCCTAGTCATACTATTACTAATCTGTTTGTTCTCATGTGTAGGCCTCTTTACTCTTTACTATGTTGCACTGTATTGACTTATGTATAGTTAAAACTACTTTTGCTCCATTTTTTGACACAGGTGTGTTTTATTAACTTGTATTTTAATTCATCACTTATTATTCTTCCCTTAATGTGAAACTTTATATTCCTGTGCCTGTTTGCTACTAAACTATTGTTTACTGTCAAGGTCTCCACCCGGAGCTCTGCTTAAGGAGACCAGTATATCTTTTATCAATGACGATTTGTATCTAGATGCAACATTTAAGAGGAAATAAATAAAAAAAAGCGAATCACATTAAAGAGTTTAAAATCAAAATATGTACTATACGAGGTTACCATCACAAAATCGACATGACATAAAGTAATGGCTGTGGTACAGATGCAAAATTTCTGCACGGACAAAAATATTAAATTCCAAAGACTATGATGCTTAAAACCCAAATAAATAAAGAATTAAGAATTTGATTTTATTGAAATGTGTGCAACAAAAGTTATTTAGCATATTAAGTAAACTTATAGCCGAAATGACTTTAAGGAACAATCAAATAAATAAATAATAACAGTTAAGCTCATGAAAGGCTAAACATAAATAGTAAGTAATAATTTGTAGTGTTAAGTGTTTACCTACATCAGATGTAGGCACACGTTACAGTACACCCAGGTTAATGTTAATTCTACTACAGGTTTAAAACTTTCCACCAATATAAAGATGGTCACCACTGAAAGTGTCAGTCATAAAGGCGAGTGATCTACGATACCACTGCACGTTGTTTCAGTGTCTTGTGGTAGAGATGATACCGCACCAGATGAGCCGGTTAACATCTCTAAAGATATAATATGTATACGGAATGTTGAGGAAAACCTAAGCCCATACTTATTAATCAGAAAAATCAGGGCTTGTGAAGTTTCCACACGAGTAGACAACAGAACCGTTACCATTGAGTTAACAGAAATATTCACAACCAAAGTAGGTGATGTATTACAATGTATGTACAACTCAAAACCATATTCAAGCGATATTTATTGAAATGCGCGTTCTTTGCGTAGGTATAAAAGAGTCCTAAACAAAGTGCTGCTACGAACTGCTATCCATTGCTGAGGCATAAATATAAATATTGCAAGGAGCACGAGACAGACAGGAAACACCGGGACTAATTAAGGACGGATTCACGGGCATGTGTTTACATTAGCACTGGTCACTGGCCGATACTCGACGACTGTAAATTCCAATGAAGACCAGTATTGCTACAAAGCGAGGTGGAACTGACGGTGCACTACCATGTTCCCACACGCTCTATACGGGGCCGCCACGATGCTTGTGATTGTAATTTATATAGCTTATTAACGATTTGCTTTCACGCTGTCTAGTGCAAGAGCGTGTTTAGGAGATATCTAACCGTTATATGGGCAACTCATAGTAAACTGTGTACATTTTAAGAGACATTAACAACTAAAAAATAAATTTAACTATATTCACTGTGTACACTCATGGTAGGGCTTGTACCAACAATGTATATGGGAATATACAGGCTGTTTGAAAATTTCGTGTCAATATACAGGAGCAACAATACTCATATCTAGAAAAATAAAAAGTGTTATGTGAACCCAGACTGTAAAACACACAGTTTCTGTATTACAATAGGCTTCTCGCCGTAAAGTCAGCACTTTTGAAGACTGTTCTGTCTCGAATATAGAACTAAGTACTCAATGAAAATTTAAAAATGTTTTTTATTGATGTTTCATTAGTCAATCTTCGTGTACGATACAACCTACACACTCAGATTATTACTACGGGTGTTACGTTTGTATTGATAAAGTGGCAGAAAAATACAAATTGACTGAAAGGAAAACGTAACCAGAGCTTCAACCAAAAGATGTGCTCGCTTAATCGTGAACCACCTGTAGGTGCCGCACGGTAAGTTCAATATATATATATATATATATATATATATATATATATATATATATATATATATATATATATATATATATATATATATACACACACACACACACACACACACAAATTTCTTACAAACGGCACAGAAAATTGTACTTTAGTACCTTGCAATTATTTAAAACAGATTACCATCTGTTGTTTTATTTTAAATAATGACACATGTAGTACTTTCAGTGTCATTTTCGCAACAGAATAGTTTCTGTAAGGTTGCAGTTACCGTGCAGCATCTTCAGGTGTTTATTGGTCGCGATGCAGACAGGTGCGGTATGGAAGAATGCGCGCCCCAAAGTATTCCACGGACGGAAGCACAGGAGAAAGGTTGAAAAGGAAAATAAATCCCCTTATTTGTCACGTAGGGCAAGGGAAGGAAGTTGACAGGGAGGGAGGTGAAAGGGGGGGGGGGTGATAAGACCACGTGACGGCTCGTACCAACGTTGCCACATCTACTACCATGTCCCGAGTTATTTCATCCAACCTTACCTCGTTCCTCTTGCACAGAGAGAGGCGTAGCGCGACTCTGATTTTGTCGTGGTTGTCGGCGGGGAGGAAGGGGTGGGGGGAATTACAGATTTACGAAAGTTCTTTAAGTAAAACTAGAAATTAAATGTGTAAATTTACAAGAACTTTTTGGTAATATACAATACTGGCTAGAACTGAAATCAATTTGTTGTAAAGGAAATTAAAATAAAAGGTAATTATTTTACAGAAAAAATCATAAGGCATAATACATGGAGGTAAGAAGTTAAGGAGTAGGTGTTTACCATCTTTGCCGTGTAAAATACTGTAACCAAAGATGGCTACCGCTACGCCCTCTTTAGTTTCCAGAACGTTGGTAGTCAAAATAGGCACTTACTGACCATAATTGGCGAAAAAAATCATAAAACCTTACTTATATAAGCTATTTGCCGAGGTAACGAAGTGTGCATTTTTTTCTTTCAGAATAGATGGAACATGTACGACCTTTAAAATACACATATTATAAGCCCCTGTTTGTATCCAAAAATTTTGGCGTTAAGTATACAACTTCGCAAACCTAATAAATAATTTATTCCACGAATTTTTACAAAGGTTAATTCTACTTGTTCTTGATGTTAATGATTTGCTATTTTTGTGTAAAGTTCAGTGCAGCACATAATATTCATTGTGCAGCCATGGCTAAGTATTTAACCAAATACGGTACTTGTAAGGGATACATGTCCTGAAAATACAAATAATAGCTTTTGCACATAGTTCTAAAATTATAACGTTAAACTCTTTCACACACTTCAAAGCCCTTCACTGAACCTGCTCTAGTTCCTCTGTACCCCTCTTCTCTTACAAAATACCATTCTGCTGCTAGCCTGCTATGTATTCCAGCACTGAGTGTATGCATGCCTTCTCCTTCACCCCATCCCGGATCTCTATCAGAATTCTTCCCAGAACCCATCTTTCTTTAGAAACTACCCCTCTAAAGTAGGCCTACTTGTATTCTGACCTCTTACCTATCTCCTGCTCCTGTACCTGTACTCTGTACCCATATTATATGCCATGTAGACTGTATCACCCATGTCTGTAATATGTACCTATAATATTTCTATTACGTATAATCACTGTGCTAGTCTCCACCTGGAGCAATTTAATGTTTAAAGAGACACTTCCATATGTGTATGTAATAAAGTCACCAATGAGCAAATAATTACAAATACAAAATACAAATACCACAAAAAGCCTTCTACAGTGTTGAGATTATAAACTCAGTAACTACACTAGATCCTATACATGAATGTTTGCTAGGTATACGTACGTGTATTTATAACTACATAATTATAGGTACTGTGTACACAAGCATACATTATTTAGTAGATAAAAATATATCAACTCAAAGGAGGCAGACAAACTACATACTTCTGAAACTATCAAAGTAATAGCACACGTCCGTGGAATACTTTATCTCAGTATATTAAACAATGTTATTGCTCAGAACGTCTTACCAGCCCATGGAAACGGGACTGAAATCGATTTTGAGTCTCAAGGTCGTTACACCAAAAATTACGATCGTATCGGATTGAGTCGGGCGTAAAATGCCATGGAAACGAGGATCGTAACGAAAACGAATCGAAAGTAAACAAACACGTACAAATGCAAGGCTGAACAAAAATTGTCATACGATCACGAAAAACAATACTTTTCTTGTATCCTTTTCATTTACTTAAGCAATTTACTTAACGTGGAGGCAAAGAAAACTAAAAATGTGGTTGTATGAATTTACCACATGCAAATTTGACTAGCGAAGTGAAATCGAGTTCAGTCGGATCCATCATGTAGTCGGGATTCAATACTCAATTCGTTTTCAAGACGATATGGAAACGTAGTAAATGTTTTGCTAACCAGAGTGGGCGTGGCTCGAAACGTATTTTGGCTTCACTTCGCGCGCCACACACACTTAACTGCTTACCTTCATATCACGGATAAGGTGTTCTACTACAGGTTAGAAAGATAATGTGTTTTATTATGGGATAGTTTGGTACAGGGAAAAATTCTGCCGCTAAATACGCTGCTATCGCTAAGGGATTAGAACAGTGCGACACCGTAGTAATATTACATTTAAATACGCTTAGAAATTACAGAAATTATTTAACTTAATTTTAAAGTGTAAATAGACCAAAATCGCCTTTTTAAATCATTAACGTCATGAAACTGGAAATTTAAGAGAGCTCTGTGATTGGTCGTTTACAACCATTACGATGCAAGCGCTCAAGTGGCAGAAATGTTCCCTGTGACAAACTTTTGCGACCTGTAGTAGAATTAAGCATAGCATAATACATTCTGTGAAGATTATTTTACGCTTTCTTTTTGCAGGTAGTACATACATGATTACAGGTTCACTCAAAGACTGGCACTGAAAAAAATACTGATTAGTTAATGCAAAATATTTTGTTAAAATAGACCTTACCAAATTTTTTGTAGTGGTTACAAAATTGTTTTGTAGTCACTGCGAAACTTTATTGGGGACAGCAAAATTTTTTTGTGGTCACAACAAAAAAAATTTGGTAAGGTCCATTTTAACAAAATATTTTGCAGTGACTAATAAGTATTTTTTTTTCAGTGCAGTGTTTGTGTATATTGAAGCAGCAATGCGCAAAGTTTAGATTTATAGGTAAAAACACGTTTAGCTGCGAAGCTGACCACCCCCTTCCTCAAACCCAACGGCTACGCCTATGCACACAACAGCAATATTTCAGTTTTAGTCATCTCCATCTGCAAGGTAATACCGTAATATACTGTTTGAACCGCCGCACTTGAAGAAATATTTTAAACGCAGTTCCACACAAGTATTTTTTTCTCCCATTGTGCCACGTACGAAAAGAAAGCAATGTCGGAATGTAATTGTAAAAACACAATTCTCATTAAAGTACTGTTTCGAAGCAACATGGCTAAAAACGACCTTTTTGACAACCGTACTTCAAAATGTACTAACGAGATATATGTGCACTGCACTTCGCTACACACTTTCCACCAATAAAATGATATGGTCACCGCCAGGGTCGGACTGGGTACTTTCAAAGGGCGTAGACCTTGGATATCCAAAAGGCGCATTCACCCACCCCTATAATAAAGCGGGGGTTCCGGGGGTCCTCCCTCGGGAAAATTTGGATTTCTAGATGCAAAATGGTGCTATTTTAGCAGTTTTCCAAGCGCGCGACAAAATAATAATATACTTTTGAGAATATAAGTACTGTAGTGGAAATGTGATGGTTTCCTCACAATTTAGGACTAGAATATATCCCGATATCCCCCTGTCCCTTGGCTAGGTCCCTGTCCACCTTCTCACAGTGGGCCGTCATTGCTTACGTCATTTTTAGTTCCCTCTTACCTACACATAACAGGAATCTATTCTACTCACATAAAAAAATCAAGAAATACAGATGTGTAGATGTGTTCGATTATGTTAATTATTCATACAAACTAAAATAACTGATCTTACTGTTTTGAGTTCCTCCACATTACACAAAACAAAAAACATATTTGAATTGTAAGGCTTGTTTATTGAATTTATGGGGTAGTAAAGCTCTATTTCTCTGGACTAACACACACACACGCGCACACACCTACACACACACACACACACATATATATATATATATATATATATATATATATATATATATATATATATATATATTTATACACACTTTAAAACAGACGCAGATTAAAAAAGTTTTTTTTCTGAACGCGTGTCCAGGTTTTCGTTTTTTTTTTTTTCTGTGGCTTTTCTTCCACTGTATCCTAAAAAATAAAATTTAGATTCACAAAACAAATTAGAATTTTACGGTAAAATAAGATAAAAAAATGTTCAAACAAAGTTTTGAAATGTCTCTTGAATTTAAAAAAATCGCCGACATGTCCTCAAATATCTATTTACATCACGTGGACACGATTCTTGAGTGAGATCAATATCGCTAGTATGAGGTAGACTACGTAGATCCTGAAGCATTATTGATACATCTTTAATTTTCTTTAAGTACCTCTAAATCCTACAAAAATGGCTCAAAATTTCAACGAAAATATGCAATTCTTTCTTAATATTTTTAAGAATAAAATTTTTTAAATACTCTCCATTTTTAAATCTGCCTCGAAACGTCGTGTAAGTAAGCAGTTGAGATGTCTAAAGATGTTGGCCTCACTGGGTACAGTAAAGTTACATGAAATAAAACTGAGGAAACAGTATGTAATAATATTAATGATGTACGTGTTCTACATGCAAATTAATTTCTGACAACAATATAAATCATTAATTTACTTTAGGCCTACTTGCTAAAAGTTCATTTAAGCTTAATCTGTCGCAAATATAAGTTATATCACTAATAAGTATTGTAATCGATAAAAAATTTCACTTGTTAATAGGCCTAACAAAATTACAATATTGAAACGCAGTTCTAACTGAATAACTTAGATGTTGACTAATTTTGAGTTCTACCGATCACTAAAGCAGGCCTACAGTAGTTCAGTAGCCTTTGAGCTGTGATTGACAAGCAATGAAAGTATTTTACATATTGTGTACTAAGTAAATTATTTAATATTCATTTAAAACATTGCATAAAATTGTCAAACGAAGGTTTTTTATTTATAAAAGATAGCCATTAAATTTTAGATTCTAATATTTTTGTCTTGAACGACGGTTTAGTAACTTAATAACCTCAAGTCGTCCATTGTCTCAGATGGCATACAAATACATAGATACAGAACATTTTCGCGAAGAAAGGTCGGAACCTCATTGTTAAGACGCCACGCTCATTACAAACACTATTTCTAAGCCCTCCAACATGGCTAAAAACGGCCTTTTCAGACTTCCGTACTTCAAAATGTACTAACTTTATGTATGTGAAACTCAGATTGCGACCTTCACTGTACTTAGTTGCCGACTTTCCACCAATAAAATTATATGGTCACCGCTTATTGTCCAATAGTAAAAACTGTTCGGCGAGAACCTTGCATGCTAGTTCAGCGCTTGGCTCGTTGAGGCGACGCGGCATTTGATGCGCGCTTCAAGGTCGACCTTACTGCTCCGTCGCTCCAGAGCCTCTCACGCGCGGGTAGGCGGCGCCCTTAATGGCGCGGTTAACTTCAGTTCCCAACGTCTTTATTTATTTGTATATTTGTACCAGATACATTTTTTTTCTTATTTTAGACATAAATTGTGATTAAATCTTCCTCCTAGAAAAATTTTGTATCTCTCATAGTTTTTGCGTAATGAGTCGTAAACGTGCACTTTAGGGTTTTATATACGCCGCTAAAACCAACCGACATACCAAACCGAAAAAATTCACGGTGTATAACAATGTTGTAGGCTATGATTTGATATATATATATATAAATATGTCTATTTTTTAAAATGTTTTGACATTTTTAAATTTTCGTTTAAAAATTCAGCTTTTTTTTTATTAAATACAAAATTATTTTATTTTTTGTTATGATATATGTCAAAGCATAGCCTACAGTATTGTTATACACTGTGAATATTTCCGGGTTGGTATGTCAGTTGGTTTTAGTGGCGTACATAAAACCCTAAAGTGAAAATTTTTACGTTTACGACTCAATACGCAAAAACCATGAGAGAGATACAAGAGGAATATGTAATCACAATTTATGTCTAAAATAAGAAATAAAGATCTTATACAAATGTAAAAATAAAAAAAAGACGTTGAAAACTGAGGAGGACCGGGCCCTTAAAGTCCTTAGTTTCACAAACATTTCGAAACAAAATCAAACTCAGTTTTCAGGAAAATGCTTTTTGTTCGGAATTCGCGTCGCTCCCGACGTTTTTGTCTCGCTGACGTCACAGAAACCTTGGTGCTAATTTGCAGACATATTTTGTTATTCGCTCCGCGACATTCGCGTCGCTTCTGTCGCGCTATTGCAATTCCAGCATGAGTTTTTCGGTAATTCGTACTAGCTTCTGTTAGGTGTAAGGACTCTTCGCCTGGTTTCCGTTATGTGGTTATTATACTGACGGCTTCGTATGCTTTCCACTCTGTGGCTGCTGTTGGGTGATTGTTAAGAAGAGTGCATTTGTCCGGAGTTGTAAGATCCGTGATGTCGCTCTCATCAGTTCCGCCAAGACCGACTGTAGCATGGCCTTTGT
The DNA here is from genome assembly GCA_003012365.1 of Medauroidea extradentata. NCBI lineage: Eukaryota > Metazoa > Arthropoda > Insecta > Phasmatodea > Phasmatidae > Medauroidea > Medauroidea extradentata. The sequence goes on along the minus strand of PNEQ01068527.1, from coordinate 7,727 downwards.
CAGCGGCAAGATTGTGGTATCCGAATCGCATTTGAGTTTTCTAAGTGCCAGCCACTCATCCTCCGTGAGATTAGGTACATTGTTAAAAATTTCCGTAAATTCACGGAAATATTTACGGAAAAGTACTGTCACTATACGGAAGTGGCTTCCGTAATTTGGGTTTACGGAAGTTTGTCCGTATTGCCAGTTTACGGATGTTTGACCGTAACTTTTCATAAATTCGTGGAAATATGTTTCTACAATTTCAAAGCATATTTTATTGTGTTTCAGTAAAAAAAATTGCTGGTATTAATGATCACTGTGACTCTTTAAGAGTTAATGTGCATGCACACTATGGTGCGAAACAAAGATAAGACAAGACAAGCTAAGATAATAGAAGCGAAGTGTTGCTTCCTGGTTGTCCACACTTTGCCGCGAAGAGAAGAGATGCGGATCGACGAGGAATACAGCCAAGGACTCGTATCGCGCATGGACAAAGGGCCGAACAGCACAGTAAGTGACTTGAAGTGATCCGAGGAGGCCACACACATATTATATTCTCCTCGCTTCACTTATCTTGCAGTGGGCGGCCACACATGCCACAACATGGAACTAGCTGAAACATATCGTACCTCTGCACTGCGTTTCGCGTCAGCGGGTATGCACATTCAAAGTTATTTACTTCCATACAGTAAAATCCTTTTCTCATAACGATAATAATGAAGTTCTGTATAATCAGGATGTCAAAAACAAAAGTTGTCTCCCATAAAGTTGGTTTCTTACCACTGCGTGGAACTTGCTGACTATCTTGTCACTGTGGTACGATGATTCAAATGTCTGCCAGGAAACCACAACGTCGTGGGTTCGAATCCCGGAAGTTTCGGAAAAATTTTAGGGTACTAAATTATACGCCTAGATCTCGAGAAAACATAGCAAATACGAGTATTTCGTATCTCAGGAAAATAGAGTGCCAGTAATTCAAATAAATTTAATTTTTGTGAGGAAAGCGGTTTGACCGTAATTTTACGGAGGATTTCGTTACCAAGCAAAACTGTGTACGTTATTTTAAGAAGATTTTTGGATAATTTTTTTGCGTGTACTTTTCCGTAATTTCACAGAATTTTTTTTTTGTAACAGTGTTAGGCGGTTTTGGAGATTATAGCTGTACGTGCCATTCATATTAACTCGCCTTGTTTGATTGTTGTTAACTTATTTCCAGCACTTTCTACGGACGACACTTTATTAAGAACAGGAATTTGTCGAGTTGAATGCAGAAATTAAGACCTTTCTGTAGGACCAAGTTTCCAGAATCTGTGTTTTGTTAGAAGCGTTTATGACCGTATTGGGAAGTTTGGTGGTAAGTTTGTCTATTTTTAGACAACAGAATCTGGGAGTTTCGCAAACTTTTTTTTTTTGCTCTTCCTAGTAAACAGATAATTTTTTTTTGCATCCAGGTTTGAAATGGACTCGTTGATTTTGTTGAAGTCTTTAGCACTGAGCACAGATTCTAGTTCGAGCTGGGTGATAGAAATTTAATTATTAAGCTCAGCTTTTTCACGGTGAAGGAAAGCAATTCTGTCATTCATGAGACTGACGGGCCTTTAGAGCTATTTCTTGATCTTGTTGCTGCTCACTGGTGCCTTCGAGGTAAGTCATTTTGGAACAATGCCAGAACTGCGACACTTGCATAAGAAAGTCAAATTGTTTGAGTACTTTGCAAGAAGAACCATACTCTTTTCCAGCTGTCTTACTGATAAATACATACCGGGTCCATACCGGCCATTGATTTGTTGCAATGTGAGTTTACAATAGAAATGTTACTGTTGAACATAGATCCCTATCCACTCGCATCAAAGACCACGAAAAAAAAGTGAAATTCAGAAATCTAAAATTAATAAACGCGCATAGGAAAATACCCACAAAATTCTCTGGGACTCAGCTAACCTAATATGCCAGGAAAAATACACAATTAAACGAAAAATAAAAGAATAAGCTTACGTATCCAGTAACAAAAACAACATTAGCCAACATAACATTGAACTGGAAATATGAGGTTGCGTTTAATAATAATAAAAAAAATCACGTTACACAATTAGTAGGAAGACGGGAATAGATTGCAATTCCCGAAACGTTGCATTTTTTCGTGTTATGTCTTTATCATTTGTTTGTTGTGTACTGTTTGCTATTGTTTTTTTCTACGTCCATATTTTTTTGTATTAGGATTATGGTTTTCTTTATGTCCGTCTTTTGTGTCTGAGTGTTGTCTAAGTTTGACTGGATTCTATCTCAGAATTCTTGCAGTCAAATATAAAAAAACTTACCTAATTCTTCTGGGACTGCTATTTTCAGTGTTTTCTGTTTTTGTACTTTGTCATTCAAAACAAATTTGGTCAACAAAACATGAGTAATGGAGTATGCCCACAAATCAATACATTCTTGCTGTAAACTCCCATTGCAACATACATTTAAAAACCTTTTACACCTTCTTAATTTTTTTCCAGAGAGAATGCATGGTTTCGAGTCCAGCAATTATTTGTTTATTAATTCTCAATATATGAATAAAACTTCCGTGTACTTACATTTCTAACTCGATCCTTTCTGTCGCGCACCGTCTTTAGATGCGTTGTTTTCGTGCTACTGCATGTTTCAATACTTCTCGGTGACAAATAATGGAAAAACAGTTTAAATTATATTAATCCATCGTTATGCTAGCGAGAAATTTGTTTTGTAAACAGATTTCTATGCTAATAAAATTCTAATTGGAACTTGCGAAGATTTTTTACTGTAGGTAAATTACAAAATTTGACTGAGCGTAGGCCTACGAATTTTTTGTATAGGAGGATCGGGATAAAGTGAGCACTCGATGAAGCCCTGCTAAAGTTCTATTTTCAGCCAATTCGTATCTTTCCGCGAGTAACGGCTATCGACGGGACACGTCTAACCTGTCTGGACACGTCACTTGATGTTTGCGCGTGTGAGATAAATTGTGCAGTCAGTGTGAATCGATACGTTTTAATAAAAAAATATTTATTAATTATATAAAATACAATTCGGTCGGTTTCTGTTGATGTTGTTTCTGTATTGTTGAATTTATATGGGAAAATACACGGGACTATTTTGCGTAAGTTAGGTGCCAACCATACAAGCTGTAAGGCAACTACTGTTAATGTTGAATTATATGCAGTAACGGCTAGTGATATTTTTCAAAAGTTAAATTTTTAGTGCTCACTTTATCCCGAATGACCTATAAACGTGTAGTCAACTCTTTTAAAGGATATCTCATTTACAGAAAATGTTCTCTGCAACTTGTGCCCTACCTGGCAACAACCTACGAGCCACCGCTGGGTGTTTTTTCCGCGAAAAGAATTGTGCCTCACTTTGTTTCGGTGTCTAACTTGCACATCTTCAGTTCTTCTTCGTGGTCAGTGATTGGATATTTTAACTGTTACGAGCTTTGGGATTCCACCAGCAAATCACAGACGTGTGGCGCTATGGGAACGTTATTGCAATTGGTGTAGTCAAATGATATACGGCTCTTCACATAGACACGCTGCCAATAATCAGAAAGCAGAATTGCAGATGTGCACGTAATTCACTAAAACAAACAAGAGCAAAATTGTTTTAGCAAAAAACAGGAGTCCCTAGTTATAAATAAAGATGTGCATATTTCCCGTTGTTGTCTGACAGCAGTCTAGACTGCAAGTTACTGTGTGCACATCTGACTTATGGTGTTAGTCGACAGTTGGTATGGCACGCCTGAAGGACTTCTTCATGAGAAATTCGCATTTTCTTTAGGGTACAAGCTTGGACTCAACTCAGAAAATTGTCCCTCAACTTATCTATCGCCGCTTGGAGAAGACTGATGAAGAATCAACTAAATGCTGGCCCAATCACGTGATATCACTCTGTCACCGAGCGTCCAATGAGCAGTCGTTGCTTGAGTACACAGTTATGCTTGGAAACTAAACTAAATGTTAGTGAAACCGCGAATTTTTTAACAATCTTTGAATTAGATATGATGGTTATGGACCCCTGTTTTTCGCGAAAATAATTTTGCCCCAGTTTTGTTTCGATGCCTTAAGTGCACAACTGCAATTCTGCTTCATGTTTATTGGCAGAGTGTCTGTGTGAAGAGCCGTAACAATACAGCATCAACTAAATGCTGGTCCAACCACGTCACAAACTATATAGGCCTAAGTTAGTATTACAGACGTGAAATGACGTGACGGCTCATACGGGCGAACTTGGCCGCTTATTGGCTACCCGAGACTGTTGATACCAGCCCCGTGTAAGTTTGGCTCCTGCATGTTACTGCAGGTTTCCTATTGGTCTGGCTGTCTGGTAGTAGGGCAACCACCTTACGCTGATTGGTGGTAGGCTTATCCGCCATGTTGCTGGCCAGTGAAGCCATTTTGCTGGCGTGTGTGACTGAGTTCGCTGTCCTACCTGCTATTTCACTTCTGTATTCCTAAATATTCTGTGACCACGTGGTATAACTGTGTCAGGCAGCAGCTAATGAACAGTTGTTGTCTAACTGAGTACACCGATATTCTGGGAGGCTAGCCTTCAGGTCAGCGAACCTATGATACTATGCAGGGCCGCAACTAGGGGGGATCAAGGGGGGCATATGCCCCGGGCGCCAAGCTGTAGGGGGCGCCGAAATCGCTTCCACTGACATTTCTACGACTGACACTTGTTACTGCTAATTAGTTTATACATTGTCATGCCAGGAACGCCTAATGTAGAATATAAAGTCATATTTATTTTAAAGTACAAGGAGCAAAAATCTGAAGTTGTTTACAACAAATGAATGTGGGGTGAATTCTTTATACGAAGAAAGTAGACACAGAGAGGGTGGAATTGGCTGCTTGGAAGCGGTGGTGCACCGCACTGTGCATGGATAAGATGAAAAATATCTACACTTCAGAAAACACATATTTTTGCAGCGTATGGCCACATCTGTGTTTTGTTATAAATGTTAGGTATCACAATCATCTTACGCATTCAGGAAACAAAAGAAACAATATTATGTTATTAACAATTGATTTCATTTCACCCTCGTCAGCTGTTGAGACCTCGCAATAATTGTATTTAGACGTTTGTTAGAGTAAATAATTGAAATTAAATGGCAACTGCTTATCATAAGCTACACATCCTGACAAAAATTTACTGTCTAAAGCAATTTACAGAGATACATATTATTATATACGTATTATGTTTTACCCTATGAGTTCACATTAGTTGAAAATAATTTTTTAAGTTATTGGACAAGAATTCAAATAACACTGAGATAGAAAAGCCAAGACTCCACGTTTGGGTAAGGCATTGTGTATTTCATTGAAACCAATACTTTTAAAAATAATTTATATTTAATTAGTGGCTTCATTATGGTTTAGGTATGAAAAATTATTAAATAGAACCATTTCGCACTTTGAAATACAAATTTTTCCCTGGGAGGATCCTTGGACCTCCTCCCCCCACACATTTTATTGGAGTGGTATGTGTAATCAAAAAAAAAAAAGAGGGGGCCAGAATTCGTATCTGCCCCGAGTGACACAGACTCTAGTTGCGGCCCTGATACTATGTGCTCTTCAATTTCGACTTTCACTGTTCTTGTCGTGGAATACATGATTTTTGAGTACTAGTTAATTTTGTAAGGGTTTTCCTGGAAAATAATAGACGTTATTTGTGGAGTTTGGAGAAGTTAACATATTAATTAGAAATTTTATGGTTTTTTTTTTTTTTTTAATTTTGGTGATAGAAAGCTAAGGTATACTATTTTGAGCAATTTATTTTACCAGGACAAAAATGGGGGATTGTAAATATGTTAATCTACGATTTGGTAATATTGTTTATAGTCAAACTGTCAGTGCACCCAGTCAGTTCCTCGCAAAGTCGCCGCCTGGCCAGTAGTCAGAGGCAAACTTTCACGACAGTCGGGCTAACAGGCACAGGAGACAATCTCGAGATGTAGATAAGATCACAGATGGTCAACACTGCTCTCTGTGTATTGCCGCGCCATCTGCACGCAGGGGCGGAAATGTCAGTCAGTGCGGTGGCTGCCCACATTGTTGCCAACGTAGTTGTTCTCCAGTGTTGAAGTTGCCAATGGCTGTGATACCTGATTTTAAAATTGTCTCTCGTTAAGTTCGTATTTTTTTATGTTGCGCTTCATTTCAACAAGGGTTTTGATGATACTATTGCCATTGATATTTAGGTACGTTTAATAAATATTGACAATTCGTTTTTAATAATTGTGTGATGTTTTAGAAAACTGTATTCTCACTATAAATGCAGCAAAACATAAGTATTGCCTTTTAGAATATGATTTTAATTGCATATACGTAAGTTTGTAGTTGGTATTTGAATGCTCTGTTGGTAATCCTAGGACTGTTTGGAAACGTTCCATCCGTTTGCCGTTAACAGTTCTCTCTGATCGGATGTTCTCGCAGTCGACGGTTGTAAGATAGGTGCGCGCCGAGTGTTTGTAACGGCTTCGTCAACTACGCGAGAACTTTTTTAATTACTCTCACGATTGTGCTTGCGTGTGCGAAAGATGTTCCTTATAATGTGTCATGCCAACGATTACGTGAGAAGTTCTGTCAACGTTACATGAACCGGATAACTGGCCTGTTTGGAGCCGGCTTGTGATGGTGAGTCCAATTTTTTATTACCGTACGTAGTTTTGAAATAGCATGCTTACGTTCTTATTTTGTAGAGATTTAACATGTATAAAGTCTGTATAAAGTATAGTATAAAGTTCGAAGTTAGTCACGGTCAACGCGTGCTTCTGTTCACGTCAACGGTGAATTTTAATAATACGTGCAAGCTGATCGTCGCTTTACGTGAATACATTTGAATATGTATTCGACGACTTCATATTACTAACAACCGCTCATTTACAGTTGTAATATCATTAATTAGTGGTTAAATATGTGCCAGTGTTGTTCAACAGACGATTTCTTCGGCTTGGTCCGCTGTACTCGGTACAAGCTTTAATGCTGCCAGAACGTTTTTGTATAAAGAAACATACAGCCATATACAAAATATGGTCTTCAAAATGCTAATATGCTCTTCCCTAGTAAAATATCCTTAGAATCAGCTGTGTATTTGCCACGTAAAGAAATGAGGGTGTAGTGTGCGGTGAAGTGATTTGCTTACCTGTACTCTAAATTTAATTTTCAGTGCTGAAAATCTTAAGACTTCTCTGTCAAGATTCTTTAATACTAATTCCAATATTATATTTCGGCTAGCGAAAATAGCCTATTCCACAATATTATTTTTTAAATCTGTTTCAATTCTGGTAGGTAAATATAATTAATTATTGTAATCCTGCTTCAGCGAATCTATTTACCGGGGGGCTTAAACCTAACAAGAAACATTACGAATGCATTTGAATATTTCAAAGTAACACCTAATTAAACACCTTTCTATGGTAATTTTTCAGATACATTTTTTTTTCCTTTTTAACTTTCAATCATACCAGTAATTAAATATTGAAGTCGAGCAACACAATACTCAAACGCTAGTGTACTGAATTAAAGACTATTATATATATATATATATATATATATATATATATATATATATATATATATATATATATATATAAATTAATAAATATATATATAAATTTTAGCGGGCGCACGCACAACTCTCCAAAGATTCGTCGCAATTAGATGCATTGTATAGTAACGCATATGTTACAAACAGACAGCCATTAGTTTTACTTCTCATGCGAACTCTCA
>PNEQ01068525.1:0-18358 GCA_003012365.1 Medauroidea extradentata | reverse complement strand
TAGTTGCCCTGCCGGCCGGATGGCTGCCCTGCCGGCCGGATGGTACACTCAGCCCTCTGCATTCCTGCGGCCCGGCTGAGCTGGCCAGGCGGCACACACGTCCCTGACCTTCGCATTCCTGCAGCCTGCCGCTCAGCGCTGTGTGTTGCCAGCACGCGGTGAAGGTCCCTGCTACCTGCTGCGGGTGGCCGCTACAATAGGTATCAAATATTACAATAGCGGGATTCTTATTGGCTCAGTCAAATAGGGTAACAGCTCCTAGTGCAAGTGGAAGCCAGTAATCTTTTCATGCGCTGACAGTACGTAGAAATGCAACAAACAGTCAAATTTTACCGCGATAAACTATTTTATCTGTAAGTATATTCTACCTTTTGTAATGTGAAATATAATACCTAGATTAGGAAACCGACATTTCGGAGAGGGTTTGAACCGCCAAAACCACCCCCCTGGGTACGCCCATGGGCCGGCGTGTATCTCGGCCTCACAAAACAGTTGCTAAGCTGCCGGATATCCTCACACACGAAGAGATTGTCCTGCGACGCGACGCCACGAGACGCTGAAAGTCGGAACTTTCTCCTCCAACCGCACGCCTGCGTCCCACGGGATGTTGAGGGGAGAGGGTATTGGCGTCTGGGGAACGTTATTTCTTCTTCTTCTTTCTTCCAACAAAAAACTGGTCGTGCTTGGTTTAGGTGTTATCGTCGAAAGGACTTTCCGCACTCCTGCGAAGATGCGAGATAAAAATAAAACAGTAACGTTCATCCGCGAAGCTGTGCAGTCTTGAAATCTTCTACGACAAAACTGTTACAAACGAGCTTACCATGGGCTCTTCGCGGTAAACAGAGCACTTTTAAAGTACGCGCAATTCGTATTTTGGCACCGCTTACCACTCGCTTAAAATGAGTTGCAGAGTGTTCGTAAATACGTTCCTTTTACGAAACTATTCCACACCTGCTCATTTTCTCAATTTATACGAAAAGAAAATACGCTTCAAACGATGACGGAAAGGTAGATTCAAAGCACCCAGTCAGTTAAAAATTAATTTTGGAGCCCCTCAAATGTCTAAAAACACATTATGCATAGAGATGATGGTTTATCGCGGGAAAAGTTGACTGTTTGATGGATTTCAATACACGTCCAGCTTACCAGAAGATTACTGGCTTTAGCTTGTACGTGGAGCTGTTGCCCTATTTGACTGAGCCAATAAGAATCCCGATATTGAAATATTTGATGTCTGCAGACAGCTACGTTGTGTCAGTGTTTTCAAGGCTATCTTGGCACAAAACATTTTCGCGATATACCATCATCTCTAATTATGCAATTAGTTATATCTGAAAAAACACTAACGGGATTCGTGTAAAAACTACCGTAGAAGTATGAAATGGACTTTGCTTAAAACTTTCCTTCAATGAAAATATAATATCATCGCTGGAAGAGTTAGGCGAGTGATCTACGATACCACTGCACAGTGCTTCAGTGTCTTGCGGTAGAGGCGATACCGCACCAGATGAGCCGGTCAACATCGCCCTTAGCACCGTGCCTCACTCACACAAACACACGACCACCAGGCGGGGGCCTTTTATTTGTATACGAAAGAGTACGAAATTGAATCAGTTTTTTAATCGCGCGCTGCTAGTAGAAACGTGCAAATTTCGCGTTATTAATTAGTGACAGTCTAGAATTCAGTGGCCTATAATTCTCACCTGAACACACTCCGCGATTGTAATGTTTCCGTACTTTCGTATCTTTACAGGATAGTGGATATTTTTAAGTTGGCCATTCGTTGAAGAGTAGTTCAAGAGCTCCGTACAAACTGCCGGCAGAAGTCATACGAGTAGGGACCCTAAATTTTCGCGAAAAGAATTTTCCCCCTCTTTGATTTTATGCCTTACGTGCACATCTGCACTCCTGCTTCGTTGTCAGTGATTGGAGAACTTAGAAACAGTGTTTTTAATTATTATGGTGTCTAACAATGAAGTTCTGATCTTGTCTGAAGTGTGTTTTATTTTCGTACGTTGGCACAATGGGCACACGTGGAATTGTGTCGTAGAAAAAACCTGTTTACGAACACACAGCAACACATTTGAAGCGTCAGGTAGGCGGCAGCCTTAAGGAAATGAAATAATTCACAGATAATTGAAAATGTTAATTTGTTAACATAACCCGAATAAAGGAGGAAAAGTACTGAATTTCAGGGCTCGGTTAAACAATAACAAGATCTGTAATATGTGAAAAAACTGTAACGAATACCTTACACATTTATTTTATAACGTGGTTGGCAAAGCCCATTTTGGCATTCAATTTTTTTACATTATATGACACCGATTGTAACAGGAAGACATAAACAAACAGGTCGCATTGTCGAAACAACCTCAGTGAACTGATTTCGAGAAAATTGGAAATACGTAGAAAATGCAGCCTTCCATGTAGGCAACACACGATACACAAAAACTTAAAATTTCCATTATGTAACTTGTCCTCTTTTTTTTTTTTTTTTTTACAAGGAATTATCTCTCAAAGTTCGTAACGTGCATTTCATTAACATCCTGTGTACATTTGTGCGTGCGTTTGGGTGTGTTAGTATTTATGTTTCCTAGTATGTTTTGTAGAGCGAAGAAAAATACAGAATCCCATAGCTGCAGTCTACACGTTTCCTTCTTGGAATCCTAGAAAAAAAACTGACGTCAAAGACTTCAATATTACATTTGATACGCGCAGCATCAGAGCGCGATGTTTGCCCCGGAAACAAAACTGTGTATAAAGCTACAGTCGTACATCCACAATTTAAAAGCCGCGCAAAATTTTTGAATTTCGTCTGTGTGAAAATTCCATTTAATAACTCTTGTTCGTCGGACTTGTAGGTTTCGCCTTTGAACCATATTTTTACCGTACATTTCATTAAAATGAAAATTGTACAAAGAGGCGTTCTTTAAAGAGAAATTCGAATGCAGAATGTTTGCAGTACCATACACGATGGCCGCTAGTATAACTGATAAGCCTACTTTCTTTAAAGTAGGTACAAATTAACTCTGAAAATTAAAATCATTAACGTAATCTAGGGATATTAAACAGTATTATTGATTTAGACAAATGATAAACGAAATGTACTAAAGATAAGTCAGCTTAACTCGGTAATATACGAGAATCCCGGCGGGAACCTTGCACGATATTACAGCGCTTGGCTCGTTGAAGCGATGCGTCATTTGATTTACATAGCAACCTGACTTTATTTTTATATACTTCGTTTACATCCTTTTCATATTCTCAAAATGGCGGCTATTCAAATATTTTATATTAAGCTAGACATCTAAGGAACCATATTTTAGAATTTCATCAAAATTAGTACACCGATACTGTATACAAAGTTAACTTGAATTTATGTATTTCGTTCATCTTATGTTTATATTTTTGAAACGGCGGAAATTTTTAAATTTTAGCATACTTTTACATATCTTAGGAACTGTTTTTCAGACTTTCACCAAACTTGGTACACGTGTACTGTATACAAATCTGACTTGACTTTAGTATATTGTGGTAATCCTGTGTTTATATTTCCAAAACGGCGGCCATCTTTACTCTTTTAGTATAGTATCACATATCTTAAGGAATATTTTTCAGAATTTCATCAAACTTGGTACACAAATAGGCTACTACATACAAATCTGACTTGACATTTGTGTATTTTGTTTATCCTATGTTTATATTTAAAAAATGGGAGTATACTTTATATTTTTGCATAGTGTTTTTTCAGAAATTCGTCAAACATTGTACGCACATACTACACACAAAGTTGATACGACTTTAGGGTATTTCGTTCATTCTATGTTCGTAATTTAATAGTGGTAGCTCCTTCTATATTTGTTTGCATAATTTGACTAATCTGATGAAAAAGTATCAGAAATGTACTTGTTCTAATCTTCTTTGATAAATAGGTTCAGTGTCATAAATAAAGTAAAATAAGTGCTTAAAGTATAATTTCCTCCATATCACTAGTATATTTGTAATTTTACAGACATATACGGTTTTAATTTTTACAAGTACAACATTTGTAGTTTTACAAGGAATTGATTTGGAAACTGGGTGTCCAAGATTTGTCCTCGTGAGACCACAAAAAAAATACAGTGTTGAGGTGACGAGGTGTTCGACGGATGTGCAGTATTCGATTAACCGCCATCCCTGTTTACGTGCCGCGAAAGTAATATATAGCTAAGATCCAAATAACATTTAATAGGTTGCGTTACCTCTTTTTGTTAATAATATTCGTTTTCGTTTAATAAATTAAGGATATGACGTATAACCGGAAATTTTCTTTAGAGAAACATTACGTATTACTATTAGGTGTGTATTATTGAATTAAATCACTACTAGGATATATTTTGTGTTTATTATTTGTTGAGAGAGAATTAATATCTTAAAATTTAAATTACTTTAATTTTTTTCAACTGCAACGAACGTAATTAAAGGTAATGTAATTAGGCATGTTACTACTAATTGCCAACATTTTAATCAAGAAGGAATTAAGAAAAATTCATCATAATAAGTGACACGGGCTCTTAAGACGGTATGGTAGATAAATAAGCGCTGGATTCTTCAATTGAGATCTACACTACGTGAAAGACAATTTAGAAAAATATAGAAAAACTACAAAACAGTATTTCTTTATAATTATACACGCCAACTTTATGAGCAAACATTTATCCAGAATGAAGCATTTGTTAAGCGTTATATCTTGTGCCGCAATCAAATGTACGCGATTTCGGCGTCAGAGATTGTTCTTCAGGCATACGTTAACCGAGAAAAAATTTTGCTTAGAAAGTTGGCAAAAATTGATATCTATAGTTGTCGTTTATTATTATTAAAATTGGCTTCGAAAAACGTACAGTTCTGAACGGATACTTTTAGCTCTGAATTATATACTACGCACTCTTAAGACAGCGTGAATGTGTCCTCCTTAGTCTTCAGTAGGCCTAGCATGTAACTGCAGGCATGCGGGGTTGTCGCGGCATCTGTCCTAGCGCCTATAACATGGTGGGAGGGGAGGGGTTTAGACGCCAGGCTGTGCTACAACCAGCCAATTACAATCGCTACATGCCGCCGAGCTGCTACAAAGCCCTTCTCGTCTCCTGCTCCAACGCCTACACACACATCTTACACAACTGGTACCCTCGCATGTGGACTACGACGTTACATACATTCGACTGGACTGTGTTATGCATCAATAGACTAAGCGCCAATTTAAGAAGGATTGATCCCTGTCAGATCGGTTTTACTTTTTCTTATAAATCAGGGAATAGACACATAGTTTTACTTTTTTCACGCTGACAAGGTATAGTTTATTGTTTCATTCACTTTTTGGAATCCATATGTCATTGTTTCTGTTAATTTTGTGGCCTCTGTAGTCGCTTCCGTAAATAAAGCAATTTTTCCTTTTCAACTGTTTCCCGTTGCAAAATAATGAATATATTATGGTTCCAGCAATTACAGCAAATCGATTAAGTTTGTATATATGCCTTGTCGTGACAAAAATTTTGATACATCAAATGGAACAGAAGTTATCGAGAAGAAATAGATAAATCCAAGGTGGTAAGAATCAATACACCTTAAAGTTATTAGTAGGGACCCCTGATTTCCGCGAAAAGAATTTTGCACCACTTTCCTTCAGTGCCAAATGTACTCACCTGCAACTCTGTTCCGTGGTCACTGATTGGCTATTTTAAACTCTCAGTGTCCTGGGGTTTTACCTGCTAATCACATCTGTGTGGTGTCTCACTAACCTTGTCCTGATTGGCACAATAAAATAAATGACACTACACAAAGGCTCACAGCCAATAGCAATGAAGCAAAGCTACAGGAGTGCATATAATGCATTGAAACAGAGTGGGGCAAAAATCTTTTCGCGAAAATCAGGGGTCCGTAGTTACCAGTAAAACATTTTTAGAATTTGGAACAGTCTAAAAAAGTATATTAGTTCCATAAATAAAATATTTAATCACATAATAAAGGAGTTAAATGCTCGTTATTAGATCGTTTCAAAGAAGAAAAATATTTTGTATCGAACTAGCAACTGTCGCTTAGTCTATTAAAACACAAAACCTTCCAGGGGCCGCGGTGGCCGAATGGTCCGACCATTCGATTCGGGTTCGATTCCCGGCGGGGTCGGCCCCCGGATTTTCGCATGTGGGAATCGTTCCGGATGATTCCGTTGATCGGCGGGTTTTCTCGGGGATCTCCCGTAGTAGTATGATTATGGGGTTTCTTGTGCAGGAACCGGTGTGAGGCGCCCGCCCGAGTGAGGCGCCCCCACCCCGCGATGTTGTGACGTCACGGCCCTGGCCGCCATGTTGGATGACCTTGACCTCTAACCGTGACCTTGACCTTGAGCGTCATATTACCAAAATTTTCCAAAATTTCGAAAATTTTAAAAAAAAATTCAAAAATTCAAAAATTTCAAAATTTCAAAATCCTCCGAAAATTTTCGAAAAAAAAAAAATATTACCTCCATCTTGTTTCCGACCGCCATATTTGTGTTTCTTCCAAAAAAATTTCGATTTCGCATTCCATTATAACCCCGAACGTATTTAATAAATAAAATTTTTAGTAAAATTATTGTTAATAAAAACTTTTTAGTAAAAACTATTAAATAAAAAAACTTTTCATATAAAATTATTTAATTAAATCAACTACCGACACTTCTTACCCGGACGAGCTCCATCGACACACTGACGCCCCCACCACATTTACATGTATATATTAACTTATCCCTTCCCCTCCCCTTCCCTACCCAGCAAGTATTGTAATTGGCTGTTAGTCACGTGATGAATTTCCCCACCCCCCTTCCCTTACTTTCCCCTTTCACCGACACTCGTGTTATAACCCGCTCAAATTACTACACCCTCTCCACCCCCCTCTTCTTACTTTACCACCACTTTCTTACATATCGACTAAACATTATTTCCTTTATAATTCTCACTACACAGCATGTCACCAGTGTCTTCACATAGCAGCTAGATGACCGTAAGTAGTAATAACCATCGATTGAGACTATGTATTAATCATCAATTTTAAAATTATCGTTTTTTTTAACATTGTAACTTTAATTTCAAAATTTTTTTTGAATACCATTAATGAATACTACTTGAACATGACTTATTCTTAGCTATATCGGATCAACTCCCAATAAAATCAATCAATTATTAAAAAATATTTTGATAAATATTTATATTATACCTACAAGGACTTTATTTCCTACAGAACTTCGTCCTCTACACTCACACTCCTACCAAATTAGCTATATTTATTTAAATTACAGATAAAATCAATCATTTGTTTTGAAAACATCTTATTTTTCAGGACAGTTACATATGCAAGACTCTTCGACTACTTTCAAACATGGTGTACACCACCCCATCTAAGAAACTGACGTACAATTTGATATTCATACTACTTATGCTAAACATACCATCCATACGCCCTCGCACCTACCATCGAATACCCCCTCACACCTCTACCTTCACTCTCCAACAGTCCTGTCAGAACCTGTCCGAACTGATCATTACACTCTTCTGCAGTACATATACGCGCGTATGACATTGTCTCTGCTTAGCGAGCAGTTTCATATACACGACATCTCGCAGCCATGCATATACCATCATCCAGTCTCGTATCACTGGCCTTCTTCCATATCAGAATAGCTACCTCAGTTTCATATATTACTATTTTTATTCTAGCTTTACATTTTACACGAAAATAGTATCTAAATCGTAATAAATTATTCTCGTCAAACACCCACGTTAATTAAAAAACTCATTCTCCCCCACTAATTTGATTTTTTTTACATATAATTTATCTAATCAATTACTTGTAAAACAAATATCCGCATACCTTGAAAATATATTTAGACTTCACCTTAAAACATTCAAAGTCGTGTCCATATATTACCCGATAAGCTACAAAAAAAAAACTTAGTTTAGTGTTCTCATCAACTTCATGTCGTCACAATGCAAAACTAAGGCCTCGCAACAGAAGCTTCATCCACGCTTCGTTGACCCAGTCACATATATTATCAATTTTGACAAGGACGTCCCATGCGCCGTCATAGTCATTGTCATGTAGGTAGTTATCACCGGTGAAGATATCGCCAACAGAGGTAAAGCTACCGCAGTGCTAGTCGAAGTTGTTCAACACGAGCTCACATCACGTCATAACTTATTCACTGATGTAGATAAAATTCCCTTCGCTGCTACAATTCCCACTAGTTACAAGAAATATCGAACACATGCCGTTCTATTTTTTTTCCGAAGTAAGTTGTAGTCATATGTAAGTTACAACGCATATAACCTGACACAAACATCTCTTATTCATTCTATTTAATAAATATCATACAGTGGTACGTGATTCGTCCTGTTTGCTTTCCTACAATATGTGTCTTAATACGGTACGGGTTTAGTGTAATAACACTCCAACCATACATTTTATTTCTTAACTCAGTGATTTTCCAACCCTTCTCAAGGTTATCAAACCGAATGTTCTTTCTTACTATGATGTAATATACGTTAGTACTTGCTGATTTCATTTCAGTATATGTCTTCAGACTACCTCAGAAAGCCAAACACATCAGTACAATTACATTTTTACTATAAATATATGTACAACCGTAGATGCTTTAGCTTCTCAACTTTCAACACGTTCGTCGTAATCATCTCGTCATATTCCCAATTGACTGATAGACGTATTAATACACCTGAACTCGCGCCCGCACTTCTAACACCCATAGTATAAAATAAACCAAACTCTCCTTATTCACACATGTTTTTTCGTCTCATACCACCTACCCTACCATGTTAACATGTACTGTAAATCATGTCACAGAAACAACAAAGGTATCTTGAAGTCATTGACAAATATTCCAGGCTGTTCACATATGAAACAGAAGTTAATGACGGCTTCACCATTAACACATCATTCGTAGTAGGTTCAATTTTCTACTAAGTTCATTCCATCGTCGAATCTTGTTGCTTTCCAGGGAGAATATCATGACATGTACTTATATACTATGCGTGCATACAGTCTACAGCTCTAACATCAATATGCTGTACGACACTGGTTTGTACTACATTTACTTATTCCTAGTTTCCATACAGCGTATCCACACGCAAATGTCTTGTAGTACTGGTGTCTAGAATGTGTTGACGTCGATTCTCACAAAGTTAAACACGTAACGGTTACAATTTCCTTAAATGACGACTTATAGCTACAGAGAAGAGACCTTATCAACTACTAACCCGTAAACAGTTTCTAGTTGTTGCTTTGTCCAATCCAGATATCCTAGTTTTCTCACTGGTACATACTATGAATAAAACTTTAATGTCATCCAGCTTCACGCACACATACTAATATTTTTTTCATTAATACATGCTTGCGGTAAGAACACACACAAATATTTTCCATCTTCACTGGAGGTAGTGTTACCTCTTCACTATTGAAATATTACCTCTCCCAGACTACTGATATTCGTATACTTACTGCAGTTATTAATATAAGTTTTTTCCTTTTATCTTATATCCAGTCTTGCAAACATATTTGTTAACGAATTTAATGTTTTATTTTAAAGTGCATTCATATATACATTTCACATTTCTTTGCTAGCACAAAAATATCGTTCTATAGATAAAGGAAAGCAACCCTTTGTATTTCGTGTCTTGATCCTGTATTTTGTCTCGTAATGCAAACCAAGATACCAACATTTTTTTCTCACCTTAAATCACGTCTACATTTCACTTTCTGAAAATACATCGAATTTTGATGAGTACTTCAGATTATAATTTACGATTGGTCGATTGAGTATTCCAGCCGTCCACTCGACATCGTACTTTTCCATACCCGTTAACATTTCGCTGATTGTAACCACTGACTTTTATTTAGAGTGTATAATTGTAGGATGGTTATATGGTTTTTTCCTGCAGAACCACAAATATTCAATACGGGCGCATCAGAGTTATCATTGGTCCAGTCAGATGTTGACATGCCAATAAAAAAAAGAACTTTATATAAGTTTGAAGTCTAGCAAAATGTCAAATTATTCCGCGATAAATAATAATGTTTATAATGGTGTTCAATTCAGGTATATATAAACGCTCTAACATAATAATGCAGATAATTGCAACGTTCATACACGGTTGTAATGAAGTCAGCGAGAGTATGAAACTATTTTCTTTCAAGTTTTCCTTTTAAAAGAAGAAACATTTCTATTAAAGCATAGCTCTAACAATACTCGAGGTAGTCTTCAAAATATTAACTTATTTAACACGTGCATTTAAAGGTTGAATGTTAATGTCCAGTGCAAATACGTAAACCACTGGATGACGTTAGGTTCGTGCTGTTTTGTTTTTCAACACCAGCGCTTCCGCTAAACGTTGAGAAAACCGATAAATGCACAGTTAAAAAAAAACGGATTGGCACACTTTGAAACGTATTTATGTAAGTGCAGGCAACATGACACCGCAAATGTTCAACAGCCAGGCAGTCAGTCCCTTTCATGATATGCGTTTCTTCGCAGTAAATTTTGTTGGTATTACTTCCCAAGTTTTTTCTCATTTAGGAGGTCCTAGAATCAGGCCATTCTGATTTCGGTTTTGAAAGGTTTCTAAATCGACGAAGGCGAGTACTGAGATAATTCTCTTACAAAGGCAAAGGCGAATTCCCCTCCAAATTCCTGTCGTTATGTTAAGTGCAGAAACCTTCAAATTTCGCGTTGTTATGTGGCAGCAGACTGGACTCCAAGTTACTATACATTGCAGTTTCTATGGTGGTACGCCTGAAGGACGTTTAATCCAATGATACAAGGTCAAATGTAATGTAGTTTTATTGGCTCAGTCAAATAGGGTAACAGCTCCAAGTATAAGCTAAAGTCAGTAATCTTCTGGTAACCTGAGCGTATGTTGAAACGCAGCGAACAGTCAAGTTTTCCCTCGCTAAATCATCATATTTAACAATAACGTCACGGAGTGTGTTCGGTTGAGTATAGGCCAGTGAATACTAGCCTGTTCCCAAACAATAACACGAAACTTGCACACCCATAGTCAGGGCCGCAGCAAGGTTTCTGAGAGCCTGGGGCAGGAAGTTGTTTGGGGGCCCCTAACAACTGAATAGTATTTTCATACTATTGTTTGCGTAATTAAAATACATTTTACATAAGTTGAGCTAAAAAATAATAGAAACTATTTTTTTTTGTCAGAGGTTAGGGCAAGGGGCCGGTGCCCCATTCAGGTTGGGGGCCCGGGGCATTTTGCCCCTTTTGCCCCTCCCCTCCCCTTTGCTACGGGACTGCCCTTAGTTATGTGTAGAGACACTGTTTTATTGTGAAAAGAAGTTTTCACCATCTTGTTTCAATGCCTTACGTACATACCAGTAGCTCTACTGTCCATACGCCATCTCTGAGTCACTGGTATGGCGTGTATACAGTTTTCTTCTTAAAGGGGCGTGGTACATAATTCAACGCTAAAAGCTATAATTATGGAAAGGAATATTTCGCGAGTTTAATGAACTGATTGCTAGAATCCATTGTCCTGTATATACTAAGGTCCCGACTATTTGTCAGTTAGTTGCTACTCACTGGAACAACAGAAAATGAACGAATAGCCGGCGCTTTAGTATGCATAGAATACTGGATTCTAGCATGCGGGTTATTGAACTCGCGAAATACTCCTTTCCCTACCTATAATCTATAACTCTATGTTTCTAGAAGCCAATTTACAAAAATTAAACAATAGCAATCCTAGACAATAGTTTTAGCCAACGATTTAAACAAAATTGTTTCCAGTGTTACGAACTTCTGAAGCACAATCTCTGACGCCAGAACCTCGTGCATTTAACTGCGGCGCAAGAGATCACGCGTAACGAATTAGTATTTCTGGATAAATATTTACTCATAAAGTAGGCAAATACCATTATCTAAGACTGTCATTGAGTATTATATCCATATTGGCTTCTGAAAAAGCGTAGAAATCAATTGATCTTTTCAGCGTTTATTTATCTACCACACACTCTTAAACTTGATGTACACTACAGTAATACGGTATCAAACATGTCCTAACTTACAACGTTACTACGGCTAGCGTGTGTGTCGCATGCTATTGGCTTCGTTGTGTTATTTATATGTTTACGGGCGAAAAACACATGCCCACCAGGGACTCAGAGTTGGCGCGCGGACAGTACTTGATGGTCAGTGATTGGCTGTTTTTAACTCTCTGAGTTCTGGGATCCAACCGGCAAATCACAGGCGTGTGGTGTCGCAGTTAACCTTATTTTTAAGAGTCACTATTATTTCGCGTATTGATTCTATGTCTGGTTAAACGTCATTAGTGTGACCGGTAGGGACCCTGGTTTTTCGCGAAAATAATTTTGACCCAGTTTTTTTCAGTGCTTAACGAGCACATCTGCAGCTTTGCTTCGTGGTTATAGGCAGCGTGTCCAAGTAAAGAGCCGTATATCATTTGTCTGTGTCAATTACAATGAAGTCTCTGCAACACCTCACGGCTGTGATTTGCCGGCAGAATCCCAAGACTCGAGAGGGTTAAAATATCCAATCACTGACCACGAAGCAGAACTGAAGATGTGCACGTAAGGCACTGAAACATAGTGAGGCAAAATTCTTTTCGCGAAAAACCAGGGTCCCTACTGATCGGACAACAGTTGTTTTGATACACATTTGACAACTGCAAACCAGTAATATATAAGGAAATAACTCGTTGTGATCTCCCGTGTTACACTCTTGTACGCTCAGAAGCCAATGAATACTCGACTGTAGCCGGTGCGTGTATAGGACTGAGAAGTAAGTTTAAGTTGCTACCAGATGAATACGCGAAATAATCGTGCCTGTACATTCTCATTGGCATAGTCAACTGAGCGACGCATCTGCTCAAAGACCACGAAGCATGGCTGCAGATGTGCGCGTAAGGCATTGAGACAAGTTGAAGGAAAATTATATACACAAAAAAAAAGTTTTAGTTGTGTGCCACCGTCCCGAATGACGTCTGTTAGAAACGAGAACAATATTTATTTGTAGTCAAGGTTTAGAATGTAACTGAAATGCAGAGTCTATTGTGGTGTGAACTCTATGGAGAAAGAGCAAGAAAAGAGTTTGTTTACTTTCTATCCTGATGTGATAATAAATAGGAGAAAGATGTATATTGTTTTCATTTATCAAAGCAGTGAGTTCCTGGGATAATTTTGGTATACGTAACACTAGGGACGAGGTAAAATCGGGAAGATTTTATCTGGACCCGACAACCTCTTTGTCTTGTCTACGAGGCATGAAGCCCGCTTACCTAATACCTTGTCAACGTTTTTTGTAAACTAACGGTAGTTTTTTTTACAGCGTAGAGTGACAGGCGGCAAGAATGGCGGGAGGAGGTGTCATCTTGTCGAAGAACAACTTGCCTAGTGCACACCCCCCTCCCCTCCTCTACCACAACAAAGTACTTCTTCACCTCAACTCGGCCTTCTAACAACCTCGTCTTCGGCGACGTCGTGCCTCATTAAAAATTACTCGAGCTGCCCGGACGAGCGAGGGGGATTTATTTCGCATCGACCAGACCCTGCACGTGCCTCGTCAACACTCGTTCATACGTACGACACACACACACACACACACACACACACACACACGAATCAGTTGTAAGGAAAGGAAAAAAATTCACGTCTTCTTTTAGGCACAAGCTACAATTCCAGCAACTCTACACTTTTGTCACTTCCTCAATTAGACCTTAACGTATTTGACCCCTACTGGAAGTCTCTGAGCCATTAATGGAAATGTAACTAATCCAGACATTTAAGATTTTATGGTGTTACAGGAATAACTGACAAACTGACGATTTCATACCTTTCAGATAGACAGCAACAAGTATGTGTCAAAGATAAAAATAATCCATGTTGTTCAAAACCTGGGGAAATAAAATACGGAGTACCGCAGGGCTCAATTTTAAGTCCACTATTATTCCTAGTACATACAAATGATTTATCATGTTTACTGAACCCTAACATTACACCCATTTTATTTGCTGATGACACAATGTCGTAGTCTCTGGCGATTCACTAGAATAACTTAGACGAATAGCAAGTATCACATTTACGGAATTTAATGCATGGTTTGCTGCCAACAAATTAAATCTTAATATAGATAAAACACACACTATAAATTTTTTGACAAAGAACAGCAAACGGAACGACATAAATATCACCAGTAATAAAGAAAAAAATTAATGAACTAAAACTAAATTTCTTGGCCTAAAAGTGGACACCTTTCTAAATTGGAAATCCCACACTGAATATATTTTACTAAAACTCAGTTCTGCTTGTTTTGCTATGCGTAATGTTGTCGAACCCTTAAATAAGAACACAATAAAAAAGAAGGTCTATTTCGCATATTTTCACTCCATCGTGACATACGGCATCACATTTTGGGGCAATTTCACTAACAGTAAAAAAAGTGTTTTCTATGAAAAAAGAGTAGTTAGAATATTGTACGGGAAAAAACAGACAGACTCCCGTAGACCACTTTTTAAAAACACCAAGATCTTGCCACTATCATGTGAATACATGTATTCACTACCATATTTGTGTCCAAGAACAATAATATTTTTCAGAATAATGAATTATTTCACAAACACGACACTAGAAATAAAAAACAAATACATGCCCTCAGTTAATTTTAAATTAGTACAAAAAGGACCGTACTACTCCAGAAGTTTTATTATTAACAAATTGCCAAAACACTTACAAGAACTATTTTTCTCGTGTCCTAACCTTTTCAAGAAGAAACTGAAGGACTTATTTTGCCGAACATGCTTTTTACTCAGTAGACGAGTACTTTGATCATAAACATTAAATCACATACATATATAATGTAGCGCAAATGCCGTGTCTTTCTCGCTTTTCTTTTTTGTTTTACATTAATGATGACGTTGCCCAATCAAATTTGACTAATCATTCGTTCAAGAATAATGTAAACAGTTAAATATTTTCATTGTATATAAATGTACAAATTTATCTTACGTAATTTATGATTTGTCCAATATCTTTGTACCATTATTAGAGACATGGAAAATTCGCGTTACCATTTGGTAGCAGACTAAACTTCACTTTCCTATACATAACAGAGCATAATCTGCGATTCCATTGGCCACGAATTTTTGTGTGTTGTCATTTACGTGTGTTACGTCTTTACAAGGATTGGCCTCTCTACCGTGTAAGCATTCTCCGCGGTAAGTCACGACAATATCGGCCAGCGAGAGACGTCGACCGAACAAGTCTATAGTCACTTGGAGTCTAGTCGCCTGTCAGAAAATAACGCGTATTTTGCATGTCTCTAACCATCATGTACGGATAAAAGATCATACAGACGCAATAAAACAAACACACAGCCATATATAACTCTACAGCAAGCAGCTAATAAGCATCTGCTATCTACTTCAGTTCATAAACTTTCTTGCAGGCTAGCCTACATGTCAGTGAACACGCGAAATTTCCAGGTTCCTAGTAATTTGTAGATGCAGGAAAAATTCGCGTGTTCACTGGCATGTTAGGCTGCTAGCCTGCAAGAATATATGTTAACTGAAGCAGACAATATATGCTCATTAGCTGCTTGTTGTTAAAGTGATAATATGTCTGTATTAGTTACATATACATTATTGGCTCAGATACTTCCAGGAGGTGTCGAATAAGTCAAAGGCCAATTGAGAAAGTAACGCAAACCTATAGTTGTTGAAATTCTATCTTGTGCCCAAATGAAAACGAGATTTTTTAAGGTCTCTTGAGACACCACATGTACGTCTATTTTTTAAATTTGCCTTTTACACGTGGGTTGCGGTGTCCTAGTCGTCAGTTACTCCGAATGAATATAAACACGCCACGTGTCCTCACCTCTCTATAGGCAGTTCACGATAAAGTGAGCACTGTTGA
This sequence comes from Medauroidea extradentata, assembly GCA_003012365.1. Lineage (NCBI taxonomy): Eukaryota > Metazoa > Arthropoda > Insecta > Phasmatodea > Phasmatidae > Medauroidea > Medauroidea extradentata. The sequence goes on along the minus strand of PNEQ01068525.1, from coordinate 2,401 downwards.
AGACCGTCCTGACAAAAATAAAGAACTATATATATATATATATATGTACACACACACACACACATATAGTTTATTGTAAACTTAGACGTTACGTTCCGATTACGTTACTGTCTGTACTATTTTACTGTCAGTTAAGTTCTTTTGTTTACATGAAAAAGTGGCAGGTAACCATTAATTACAAGAATGAAATCAAGTAACTAAGGTGTCGGCAAAAGTATTCACTTTCTTCCGAACAACATAACCTATACATATAAAACAGGAGTAGAAAATAATGGTTCATTTGAGAAAGCCCACATGTCCAGGACATAGAGGGCACGTTACAATATTGTAAAATGAGTGTTCACTATTAGGAACGCGGCGGCCGAGTGGTCAGACCGCTCACTTCCACTAAGGCGGTCCGGGTTCGATTCCCGACCGGGTCAGTCCCAGGATTTTCTCATGTGGGAATCGTGCCGGACGATGCCGTTGGTCGGCGGGTTCTCTCGGTGATCTCCCGTTTCGCCCGCCCTTTCATTCCGACGCTGCTGCGTGCTCATATTACGTCACCCCTCACCTGCGCTAAAGAAGTAGATGTTAGGTGCTGACCAAAATGTCTTCTCTTTATTTCACTATATTATGTTACTGTGTCTCCTAAAAATGTCACACTTATGGACATGTGGATTTTCTCTCAAACGAACGGAACACATATACAATACCGAGACACGATTGGTGTAGCTCTACACCGTAAAAAAAATAACCTTCCCAAAATGTTTACGAAGTAATTAACCTGAACACATTATGGGACAGTTACCGTACATCCACCTTGTAAATATGCAAACTTTTACACTTGTTACAAGTTTGGTAACTTCACTATATATTTGACTGTTTTATAAAAGGTTTAGGAGTGCTACCATGGATGTCTGGGAAACTATTCTACCATACCTACTTTCTTAGCGCTCCTATACGCACTGTGGCAAATTATCAAACAATTTTTTGTATGTTACGTGCCAGAGCATGTCAAAGTAGCGAAACCGATTAAGCACACAATTTTTTCTCTGTTCAATTACATTTACAATGATTAAAGAGCATTCTTATGGTATCCACTATGTAAAATTTCCTTGCTGGGAACATAATAATTTTTAATTATTTTTACGCGGCGAGACCAAAAAAAAAAAAAAAAACTGCGAATCCAACATGATCTAAACACGTAAACCATAAAATATAATTTACAAAATTTACTGTACGAAAATAGATATTTTTTTTTTTTTTTTTTACATTGAGCAGTATTTTGTATACGAACACAAAATTCCAATTAGTTTCCGGCACCCTAAAGTATGAACAATTTATGCTAAATAGTATTTAATTCAGATAAATTTATATACATCAGGGTTTCTTAAGGCGTATAATATTAATAGAATGATCGTTTAAGACGTCCGCCTACTGGCCGTGTGGTTGTGAGAGTAAGACAAGGCGCCAAGGGCGATGTTGACCGGCTCATCTGGTGCGGTATCGCCTCTACCGCAAGACACTGAAACGGCGTGCAGAGGTATCGTAGATCACTCGCCTGACGGACTCTTTCAGTGGCGACCCGTTTTTTTTTTATTGGTACACAGTTTAAAGCAAAGTCCAATGCACTTTTCTATCGCAGTTTCACACAAATCCCGTGAGTAGTTGTTGAGTTAAGTCGTTTTCAGACATTTTGAAGGGTTCCGAAATTATCTTTCTAATAAACGTGACGTTTTGAAACTACAATGACACCATCGTTTAAAGTGTGTGTTCTTTTCATAAATTCACACAACAAACACGTTTAGAAGCTTATTACAAAAAAAAAAAAAAGAGTTCTGCTAGCACACTGCAGCACTTTTTACATGGCAGGCAGACGAGTACCTCAAACTTAATATCAATCGAATTAATTGTAGAACCGTATATAACTGTAATGGCAGACAAAAATAAAAAATATATATTGGCAGTCTCAAACTCTCAAGATAGAGACACTGGAAAATCGTGAAAATATTTAACATAGTTGCGACGCTTTTGTTGTTGGTTCGCTCGCGACCCGCGTTTGGTTATGATAAGAGGTGTCGCTGCTCTGTCTCTTACGTGATTAATGCTGGATGATTGGGTTCGTATTAAGTAATATTGTAGTATGCCCGGCTAGCTCTAATTGAAATAAAATAACAAAGAAGTTTCTTTTAAAATCGGCCTAAGGGACTCACGCACAGCGGGTTGCGTCACGAGAGGTAGATACTTATAGTTTCGACGAAAATAATAGGCGCTTCCTCCGGCGGCTTTTGATCGGTCACGACGTTAATTATGTTGCAGGTACCGGCCGCGATCACCCGAAAAGTCCACCCACCGGTGACCCCGAGCTCGCTGTCCACCGTCCTTACAAACCCGACGACGAAGATCCCGACACCTGTCC